>JXSR01S008251.1:3011-20185 GCA_000969725.1 Ophiothrix spiculata
AAGAAGAGAGAAAAGCAAAGGAAAAAAGAACAGAACAGACAAGAAAGAAAGAAAGAAAAGAAAAGAAAAAAAAACCGCGAAAATTTCTTCCCTAAAAGTCGTTTGTACTCGCAACACCCTGAACGGTCATCTCAAGTCAATTTCTACATGCTAAAACACCCGGAAAGCAAAAACTTCTGGGCTTTTGAAAAAGTATACTGTTGTAAGGTCCGTGGGCTAAGGATGAATTCAAGCTTCGCGGACAAGCTATTACAGCAAGCACGGGTTTCGGCAAACTTACTGTACTAGTTGTGTCTATGGGCTAAGAATGAATTCAAACTTAGGACACGGTATTACAGCAAGCATGGGTTTTGGCAAACTTACCGTACTAGCCTCTATGGGCTAAGGATGAATTCAAACTTAGGACACGCTATTACAAGCTATTACAGCAAGCACGGGTTTTGGCAAACTTAGCGTACTAGCCTCTATAGGATGAATTCAAACTTAGGACACGCTATGATTACGGCAAGCACAGGTTTTGGCAAACTTACCGTACTGGTTGGGTCTATAATGGGCTAAGGATGATTTCAAACTTAGGACACGCTATTACAGCAAGAATTGGTTTTGGCAAACTTAGCGTACTAGCCTCTATGGGTCGCCTTAGGACCCGCTATTACAGCAAGCATGGGTTTTGGCAAACTTACCGTACTATTTGGGTCTATGGGCTAAGGATGATTTCAAACTTAGGACACGCTATTACAGCAAGCACGGGTTTTGGCAAACTTACCGTACTATTTGGGTCTATGGGCTAAGGATGAATTCAAACTTAGCAGCTTCAAACTTAGGACACGCTATTACAGCAAGCACGGGTTTTGGCAAACTTACCGTACTATTTGGGTCTATGGGCTAAGGATGATTTCAAACTTAGCAGCCAAGCATGATTGCAGCAAGAACGGCTTTTGGCATACTTACTTACTAGTTGGGTCTATGAGTTAAGTTTGAAATCAAACTAAGCGGTCAAGCAATTACAGAATTTCAGTAAACACGGCTTTTTCACAAATTGACTCTAATAATAACAGCGTACTTTTTCAAAATGGAGTTTCAAAAGTC
Source organism: Ophiothrix spiculata (assembly GCA_000969725.1). Lineage (NCBI taxonomy): Eukaryota > Metazoa > Echinodermata > Ophiuroidea > Amphilepidida > Ophiotrichidae > Ophiothrix > Ophiothrix spiculata. The sequence goes on from JXSR01S008251.1 coordinate 4,101, forward strand.
CAGATTTTTCACATTTGGGGTGTTTTGACATTTGGACATAAAATAATGATTCGCGTATAACAGTATGTTCTGCGTATGACCTTTTGCAATGTATTGGCCGTTGTTATGGACCGTTACCAGGTATTACGAAATCAAATCCACTTGATATTAGCATGACAAAGAGAAAACTATGTGAATATTTAAACAAGTGAAACATTACTTCATAATATCGCCTTGCAATAAAGAGAGTGGTAAATGAAAGCCAGACAGCAACAAAATATAAGCAAGCACGACATGTGCTTCATCATTGAGGTAAGTGTGTCTTTTTTGTCCGAACCTACTTTTTTACTAGTAACACTTTGGCATAGTGGGAAAAATCATACCTATGAACAATTTTTAACGTTGAACCAATAGGAAAACCGAATATACGTTCCTTTATATGGGAAATCATCAATTGTTGACATTTACGGTTTGTACTCGCAACACCCTGAACGGTCATCTCATGTCAATTTCTACACGCTAAAACAACCCGAATGCAAAAACTTCTGGACTTTTGAAAATCTATTTTGAAAAAGTATACTGTTTTAAGTATATACTTGGATTGTTTAATAGTTATAATTGCTCCTGTATACTATCATGACTATAGATTATGTTTTCATATATTTCTTTTTCTGCATTTTACAGGACACTGTTGAGCAAGTTTTCACCGCCACCTCCTGGCTAAAGATGGTAAGAATAATTTGATATATACAATAAAAATGAACTAAATAAGTTACTAGAGTAAATGTCCCACCCCTTTTCAGAGGTAGACATCCAAAATCCAGAGTTTCATATATGAAGATTTGACTTACAAAACGGCTAACGTCCATTCTACACTTTTCAAGAAGAGAGTCAAAAATTACTAGGACATCAAAATGTGTCGCAAACGTGCCGATAATGATTTTAGTAATTCTGTACGAATACTGTATGTATTTATACATTAGATAAGATATAATTTAGATAATTCGTCAAATTATTTTCTTACTAATTGGGATTTTTTTTGTTGAATGTGGACGAAAGCCGTTTTGCAGGACAAATCATCAAATTCCAACTTAAGTTCAGCTTAAGAACCCAGTATCTTCCTAATTTTGAATTTTTTGCAAAATTTCTTTTTCAATTCTTCATTGGGCTATGATGTACTGTTAATATAAATACCACATTTCGACATCTGAGCATGTAAATAGAAAATTACCATATGGGCACCAAGCCAAAATGTTTTCATAAGATGTCCATATTTGGCTCGAAAAGTAACATTTTCAGGATTTTAACCCACTTAGCAAGATTTTGTCAACAAACACAACAAAGCATGAGTTACAGGTCTGTAAGGATCTATCAAAAACTCGTTTTGGACAATTAATGATCTCTAAGCCGTTTTGCAATTCAGTTCTTCATATTTGTGCTTAAAATCAAGATCCATCTTACATCAGTAATGCTTTCCATAAGGCACCCCTAGTTTTAGGTCTTCTGGCAAGCATAGATGTAGCTTCATTCATGAGGCTGTCAATACTTAAGAACCGCAGCCTATGACATGAAACTAATTATTGTTCAATTGTCAACTGTTTAGGCTTGGACTGATGAGTATCTGACATGGAACCCTGACGATTTCTTTGATATCAGACGATTAAATGTTCCTGTTGAGAATGTGTGGACACCAGACATTACATTACATGACAAGTAAGTCATAATGGAATGCATTGTTGACCCTCTAATAATTAACAAATGGAGTTATATCGGAAATTAATTTAAAAAAGATCTTGATCTCGCAAAGATTTTTTAAAGATTTATTGTCGGATGAAATTGGCAAATTTCCGTGCGTAACGAATCTTTTAGCATTTTTCAGCTAAATTGAGCTAATTCGACATTTTAACGGTGAATTGCTCCCCACAAAAGTGGCCTTTGCTTGGCCCTAGTTTGTTTTATTGCCCTCTTTTGAGCAAGCTGTCCGTGACAGGATTAATCTAAGTGCAAACCTAGTCTTCATCTTCGTTTAGACCTGTGTCTTCTCAATTTTGTTTGAAAATTATTGAATATTTCTCATGACGTCATCAAGTAGATCGCAGCAATTTATCAGCTGGCAGCAAATGTAGTACATCCGATCTTACGTTAATTTCTGTTGTTCAGAAGCATTACCTAGATCAATGATAGTGAAATACGTATAAAGCTCCACTAATATTTTTATACTTCTGGGTTTTTTTTCAAGTGCCGACCTTGCATTTGAAAGATACAAACCTAACACGTATGTACAAATTTATTTCGGTGGATCGATTATCTGGTTTGTGCCTTTAACATTCACAACCTCATGCAAGGTCAGAGTCAAATGGTTTCCGTTCGATACTCAAGTCTGTGAGGTCGTATTTGGATCTTGGTCGTATGATGGGTTTGAAATTGATCTTCATCAGGAAAAGAGCTTGGATGCATCAGCAGTAAGGTTAGTTATACCGAATTTGTTGTCCAATAATCCCATGGCCCACAATATTGTTAGCGACGAATCGATGTTTGTTTTATTTATATGTATTTGTATTGAATGTTTACTGGAGGAGCGGGCACTGGTAAATCGTGATGATAATGTGGTGGTGCTGGTTGTTGCTCATATGTGGTTGTGTTTGCTAATATTGTCGTGAATATTATTGTTTATTACTTTGTTACTCAGCTTGTTTTATTTTGTGGTTGCTTGTTTGGTGGTAGACAATAATTATTGATAATATTGTTATTGATGTTATTATAGTTGCTATTAGTAATACGGTATGCCCTAATCATTTATTTAGAAAAAGATAAATAATTAAATAAGAAATTGCTCTTAATATTAAACCATTTACAGTTTTACTTCAATAATTTCATCGCCAATTGTGTAGGGAGGGGTATATTCGAGTATGCGATGTCAGATGTAAACGTTTACATTCGTTTCCACTTTTTCACATTTTCCAGATACCTTGCCAATGGTGTATGGGACCTATATAAGGTTCGAGTTAAGCGTACTGTAGTGACCTACCTATGCTGTCCGGAGCCTTATCCCGAACTACATTACTTGGTAGTATTAAAACGAAACGCAGGCTTTTACTTGTACTACATGGTGTTGCCTTGTACGTTTTTATCAGTTTTATCCCTGCTTGTATTTTATCTGCCGCCAGATTGTGGTGAAAAATTGACATTGTCTATTACCAATTTGTTAGCTCTTGTTGTATTTCAACAAGTTATAGCGGAAAATATGCCGCCAACATCGGATGAATCACCGTTGATCGGTAAGTCGGTTGTCTAATTTGTTATCTATGTAATATAATAATTTTAAGAAAAACGGGGTAGTTAATGTGCCTTCTGTTGAGAGTTAAAAAGAGGTGTAAGAATGACGTATTCAAGCCATATTAGAACAAAATCATGGGAAGATTTGATCAAAGGATAGATTTTTATTTTGTTTCCCTTTTTCAGGTACATACTTCTTGTGTATGATCGTCATGGTCTGTATCTCGGTTATAGCGACCGGCTTTGTGATGCACCTCAGCGCAATCAAACATAAAATGCCGAACTGGGTTAAACGACTCTTTCTGTTCTACATTCCTCGAACACTCTGCATGACAATCGGCCCATTGGAGCATAATCATTCAAAATTTATCACCAATACATCTGCTTCTTGTTACCGGAACGGGATGGACATTTTAAAAGATGAAAATGAAAGTGTGATAGTGAAAGAAGATACAAAACCACCCCTACATATTATTGAAAACAAAGGTCTTAAAGAAGCTGCTGATTCGTTGAAATTCCTTGTAAAGGACGTCGCTGCCAAAAATGCGGAATCTTTTGAACACCTTCAGTGGCGACGTGTATCAGTTGTAATTGATCGTTTATTACTTGCTCTTTTTAGTACATACATTGTTTTATGCTCACTGTATATTGCAATTTTAGTAGTAGTTGGAAAAGATGAGGAGTTTGCCGATGTTGAAGACACACTTGAAAGCTGGTTTTGAACTATTATTTGATTCAAATTTTTATAAATGAGCCAATGGGCTATTCCAGAAAAAAATTGCCCTCCCCCCATAGAGGAGGTAAACTGTCCTCATTCAAAAAGTCTGGAATTCCATCAAGAATTTTATTAATTTTTCATGGAATTCCAGAGCCATGAGCCAGTTTCTTTGAAAAATGTTGGATTTTTGGTGACTCTGAAGATAATTTTCTGGAAAACAGAGAATTTTGTTTTAAAAACTCCGGAATTCCAAGGCCCGCTGTTGTCAAAAAAATCTGGAATTCCAACATCCTCTATGGGGGGTGGGCACAAATTATCTGGAATAGCCCAATAAATTACATTGAATAGTCAATCGTCATCAAATCCAGGCATATTTCTAAATTTTGTACCCGTAAAAACTTGATACGATTGTACTGTACCACTGATGCAGTCAAGTGGGTTGTACCCCAGAGTTTGGTTGTATCTATTCAGTACGGTTAACGGTTGTACCTAGAGACAATTCCATTCGAAAATCTTCGGAATGTCGATCACGTGCGGTTTTAACAACCAATCACGTACGATCTCATTAGCATGTATGCTTTTGTAAACAAAAATTGTCTCGCATTTGCAGTGCAATAAAAGTGAAAAATAATTATATTCAGACCCATACATAGTGAAAGTTCCATTTGAAATCGTCTGATTAAGGATACATGCCCTGAAGTATTGGTTGACGGAAGCTAAAGTTTTTGACAAAAAAAAATGTTTTTAATACGACGACTATTAGAAAAAGTGGAAAAAGTCACGTAAAATATGTTTTTTTAAAACTCATTTATGAATCGTATAAACATAGCAAGTCTGATATGTTTGCAAACATTCTGTATCTAAGACCTCTTGATGTTATCCCAAAGGGTGTTTTAAGTACTTCCCACCATTCAATTCAAACTGTTACTTCCACAGCTTATAAACAACCCACTGAGTGAACAAACGCCAAAAAACTTACATGTAAAACTGCTGATGGAAAACTTGCTATAGAAAATTCATTACTTAGTCGAAGTGTGAATGAAAAAGACCTTCAGAAAGGGGATTATCACAGCTTGATGTCAGTGTAAACAAATACCACTTCGACACATGTCTTCATTCCCAAAATACAGTTTGAAAAGGAGCAAATTCAAAAATATTTGCCACACAAATGAATGTAGTAGTGGAGTGACCTTGGTCAACATTCCATTGGGTTAGTCATATGGTTGCTGTGTGTTATGGGAAGAGCTTTAATCATCCTTTGATGTTATCCTAGGTGTATTATAATAGAGAGGGCTTGTTTTGAGTGAGTTAAAAATGGGCAAGTTTGGAGATGGGGAGTAAAAATGGTGAGTTACCCCCATGAAGTTACAGAATTACCCCCATGAAGTTACAGAAACACCATTGAGTCTTGCAGGCAAGTTACGGGATCACCGTTAAGTCCAGACAAAAATACTTTAAAGTTCTTTTGGCATGTAAAAACAACTCCTGTGATAATATCACAATAAATTTTACCCATTTTATTTGTTTATCTTTAGATTCATGTGACTTAAAAGGTGTTAAGCACCCCCTTAATGATGAATTGTCGTCGGTTGCCCCAAATGCAAAACAAATTGACCTCAGACATCTAAGTAATTGTTTTTATATCCTTTGCGGTCATATTTTTGTCCGGGTACCACCTTAGGTGAGTCGGGTAAGAGTCTGCGGATAGGGGACCCCCCCCCCCCCATCATAGAAAATTCACCATTTAAAAAAAATATCTGCATGCTATATGAAGCTTAAACTTACAGAACATGTTAGAATTACCATTTTATTTATCTATTACCAAAAAAACACGATGAAAATCCGATATTAAGAACTTAACTATAAGATGCCTTAATTATGTAATGCCGTGGCCAATTTTCATGATGTTGGTATCAATGGGAAGAGGAGAGCCTACCCTATACTATGGTATAAAACAACAAAACGCAAGTCAGTTTCATTTTCACAGGGTGGGTGGTTACCACCCCGCCCCTCTTCTTAGATGAAGACAAAATTTCGTATACCGTAAGTTGTCTCACTTTGCTTTTTAGTTCCCCATATTTTTACTCGTTGCGTGAATCATAATTATAATTAGACAATCGAGTTCAGATGCAATCTGTCATTCAAGCTAACATATCATCACACTAATAAAATTATTGTCTATTTAATAATGCGATATTAGTATAAATCAGCTCTTTAGATTAAGGAACACCTGCCGTGAGTTAATAAAATACATATATGGCCTTGAACTTGCTCTGCAAAGTCAAAATAAAAACTGCCTGCGAATTATTTAGAATAAAATGTAAACATATCCATTATTTTTGCTTTGTACACTCTGAAATGAAAAAGTGAATGGTCACTTTTTCTTGGAGTGAATTTTGTTTCACTCGAACAGAGTGACATTTCACTCTTTTCGAGTTGAATCGAACGGGGTTTCACTCGAAAAGAGTAAAATGTCGCTCTTTTAGAGTTATTCTTCACTCTTTGTAAGATTTAAAATTGCTATTCTTTTAGACTGGTCACTGCCGCCACTATTTTAAAGATTGGTCAATGACACTAGAAGAGTGGTGTCGGTGAGTGACCAATTTTTAAAAAAGTGGCAGTTTGAAAGAGTTAAGTATATCTTTTTCGAGTAAAAGCACGTTCGATTTCAAACGAAAAGACTGAAATGCCACCATTTAAAAAACAAAATTCACTCCAAGAAAAAGTGACCGTTCACTCTTTTCATTTTAGAGTGTATCATCAAGTTATTAAACATGACATTTTCAAAAAACTACGAAAAATATACTGTTTTTCTTAATTTTCTCAATTTTGTCGAAATGTTAGATAGACAAATATTTGTTTAGTGTGACGATACTTTTGTGTAACTATTTTTGGGGTCAATGCATTGATTGAATTGATTGTCTATAACAGCAAGGTTACCTTTTTTCGCTGTTGAATGTTTCTAGATTAGCGCACATTTGAGCGCGTAATACAAACTCACCATTTCATCAAAGCACATATTTAAATGCATGCTTATAGTTAATGAAGAGTTTGCAACAAATTGGAACACGCAATAACTGGCAAGTTGTTCTACAGACATTGGATAACAAGAAAACAGGACAGACACGACATCTTGCTAATGGAATTATACAGAAATTACCATTTCTTGTGCCACGGATGACGCTGATGTGAGTACAAAATATATATTTACATGTCCGTCTATGGTATTTAACCTAAGAGCTCATTTTCGGACATGCTACTTGTAAGGAACATGTTTAAAAAATGAGTTTAAAACTTAAACCGTTCAAAAGTGCATATTTGATTTTTCCTCGTTTTTGCCCAACGTTTCGATGAAAAAGACCTGGTTAATTCATGTTACCTTACTGAAAATGAATTAAAACTATATGAATGGTTAACAGAGTAAAATGGGAACTCTTTTCAGTTCAAATAATAAATTTTGACTATAACTTAGTCGAAATTTTTGGCAAATTTCCACAACGGAAAATTCGAATGTAAACTGACCGTCATTGTCAATGTCCTTCCGGATGTTTAATGGTACCATGAATGATCAAAAACATACATAATTCCATTATCAATCTTTGATATTTAACCTGCCAAAATTTTAATGAAATCGGATTATTCGAAGTGCTTAAAATTATGAAGTTTCGGCAAAAAGGCGTTAACTTTTTCGAAGTAGTCTGTTGATGCAATTTTGACCTTGATCATGGGCGTGAAATCATTAGTAAAGGTTTATGTATAAACTAGAGATTCTATATCACATATACGCCAAAAATCGTGATGATCAGACATGTGTAAGTAGGCCAAAACTGGCAGTGAAAATGACGTTCAGCCAAGCGAGACGACAAAAAGGCTCGTCCCCTTAAGCTTGCAATTGCCAGTCAACTCTGAGCGCATCATACTAAAAGTGACACTTTAGTGCCAACCCTTATTACAAGTTCGAATTCGTACTCAACCAGTTAACGAGAACGCGAACTTTGCATTCTGGTTATTGTGTTAAAGAGTCACTTTTTTTCTGTCGGCATCTGCCGAAAAAGAGTAAATTCAGCTTCGGAAATTCTCGGAAAGTCATGTTTTGAAAAGGTCTATTCTTTAAACAATAAGGGATCGTTCATTATTTACAGGGGAGAAACATAGGGGGGGGGGGGCATGTGATTTTTATTTGGTCGATAGGGGGGGGGTGTGTAATTTTTTTGTGTTAAGAAGGGCGGGGGGTCATGTAAAACTTGCGTTAACTTTATCTCTTGCCTGATGTTTGACCAATATAAGCCTGATTTTGAAATTTTAAGGTAAAATTCTAGATTTTTAGCGCGCTACGCGCGCATTTATACTTAAAAATTTATTTCAAATTCTTGCAAAGTTCACACAACATATTTACACGGTATCAGAATAACCTTCATAATTTGTAAGGAAAGACTAAATAAAATGCTACATGTTATTTTGGGAGGCTACACTTTTCTACTACCTCATCCACTGATTTTGATCTGCTGGAGACAATTGCGTATCATCTTTGACTTACTCCAACCAAACTAAGGCAAATGCAAATATATAGCAAATATATGTGCACAAAGGATGTATTAAATGGTTTAAAATCAATTTCTTGTCAGCTGAAGAAGGTGCATCAAATCTGTTGAAAAGCAAGGAATATTAACCAGGTATTTCCCATCCGTTGGTGCCCAAGGGGGGGGGGGCCTTAAAAAAACACCCTTCCGGTATGAATTTTACTTTGAAAAGTCTGGTCAATGATAAAGCATGTAATAAGGACCAAAATACAGCCAACATTTTGAAAATCAGATGAACCGTTTCAAAATGGCGGTCGAAAAACCATTTTTGTGTCGCGTCAAAAATTTTCCCGCCAAAACCGTGTTCCCAAAGGAATTTTCGCATGAAATTTTGCTCAAATTTGCACATTGTAAGTAAAAATACATTGCAAAAATAAAATTAGAAAAAAAGTTATTCAGTTTTGATTTTATGGGCAAAACAAATTTGAACAGCGCCCTCGAAAAATCACTTTATGCTAATTAGCACGAAATCGACTCGACCGATTTGAATGTTTTTGCCACTGAGGGACCTGCTGCGTTAAGTTTGACAATTACATGGAGCGGCGATGTAAATTGTTTTCGGGGGGTCACAAAACTTTCCAGATCAGACCCGCAACTTCTCCCGGTCCCCTCCCCTATAAATAATGAACGGTCCCTAAGGGATTTTGTTTCTTGCGATTTTATTGAAGATTTGGTAGATACTTCAATCATCTGTAAAAGCTGACTCACATTATGACGAAAATAGAGACGAGAAGCAACGGATACCTGCGAATGATACTTTTTCTTTGTCATTGTCCAGTTTTATGGCAACGGCCAATGACAAAATCCCACAAAAAATGTACCTCAAATTTATACTACCTATATTAGACAATGTTTCAACTGTTGACTAGATTTATATTGGTAAAACCCGTGAAATACCATACTAAACAGTGCTTATAGTTTGTAATTTAATTTATCATTTTACAGAAGCATGATATGGATAAACAAATGTCACATACTTGGTTTAAAATTAAATTTCCTTTCATTTGACACCCAACACGATCCACTTCAAACGATATTTGAGGTCAATGACCTTTGACCCCTCCGAAACACACTTTCCCCATCCCTCACCCCAGCTCACTTTTTTTTGGTAAATGTTGACACCCTTACCAACTTAAATCAGTTGAAATCAGCTTCTTTACAATTTTTTCACAGATTGGCTTTGGATTGGTTTAATTTAGGGTTACTAAACAGCAAGGAAAGAATTTGCAATGACCGATGCGACGCAACGCGTTGGTTTGCGGAGGGTGACAATCGTCACAGTGTGAGCCAGATTATGGGAGAACCGGGGTAAAAGCAGCATGGAAATAAGTTTTATAATTTGAAGCGCAAATTTATGCATTTTACTCCTTCAATTAAAGATTTAAAAGTGTATTCAGTAATTTTATTAATATTTTTCATTTGATTCAGTGTCATAAGGTGCCATATGGAACGTCAGTTCCCAAACCGAATAGGCCCTAGTATAAATTTAGTTTATATGATGCCATTTTGGGCAAAAGTTCAAGTTGTTAAGGTAGCAGAGGAGGGATTGGGAGGTAAATAATTCATTTTTCGTCTTTTCTGTCATAAAGAAATAAGACTTCAAGCTGTAGTTTGCTTTTTATTCGACTGAAATCCGACATTCCATTCAAAAGTTACGACTTGTCAAACATTTGCTAATTACGACAATTTTTATCCATAAATAGCTTTCCCATAGAAAATTCATGTATTTAATATCTTGTGTTTTTCATTGTCTTTATCAAGTAATGTTAGCCATTTACTAGTTCATTGCTAGCCATTACTAGTTCATTGCTAAACCTATTTCATAAAACCATTCTTAGCTTTGCAAGGTTCTTAGTTGCTTGCTAAAATTAAGAATAGCTCTTGGGTATTACTAAATCCTTAGAACCATTCCAAGTTACTTTTATCCGGACATCAAAATGTATGTAGACGATTGAAATCGCTAACTCTTTAAGTCTTTAAATCGTCTTATAATATAGGAAACAATAGGTACGTGCCGAATATCCTAAATATTCAAAATAAGAGAATTGAAATAAGCAAATGTATTTATCAAGTAATGTTAGCCATTTTTGGACGTTGTGCAAAGTTATTAAAATCAATGATGAGCCATTTTATTGATGTTGTTATCTAAACTATATTCAATATTCTTCACTAAGACTAATTTTGGACATGTAAATTATGATTTTCAGTGTTGTTTTGCTGAAAATTGACAATTTTTCCTGAAATGCATTTTTCTCGCATTCATATTGTAAACTTTGTTGCATCTGCTCTCTTCAGACTTGTTTATATAGAAAAAATAGTCATTTTCCCCTTAAGATAGCTGCCATTTCAAAACTACAAATTCAATCAAGATCTACACTAAAAAAATGTGTTAAATCTGCATAAAAAAAATCAGTGGGACTGTGCTGCCTTAACGTTATTGAGTAAGCTGAACAAGCATAAATTTAAGTTCTACGTACTTATTATTCAAGTTTACAAAAACTCAGTTGATATTAATACCGCAAGCATAATTACAGTATTAGTAAGTAAAAACAGCTAAAAATTCGTTTTACTCACTATATACATGTTTGAACTACTAATATGGAATGAGTTTTTCTAAATATGTTTGCTCGTTCCGCTATCGTATTAATATTTAGGCAATCGAGTCCCACTGATTTTTTTAAGTAGATTTAACACATTTTATTGAATAATTACCATATAAGTCTTATTTAAGTTAACAGTAATAAGTTTATTCAAGTTGGGGAAAAATTACTAAGTTGTTGTATCTAACATTTTGTTATAAATTAATTGAAATTTACGAAAAATGAATAAATTTCACCTTTTCTTGAGGGGATTTCTCGATTGGTTCCTTAATAATTTTTAATGACCTTTACAACCATGAGACAATTTACCTTTGTACCTACCTGAGAATTGAACCTGGGTCTTCTGGATCATGGGTCTGATGCTTAACCATTTACATTCTCGAAAGAGCAGAACATAAATTTATATGTGAAATGTAATTGGTCCATAGTAACTCATCATAACATTGTATAAAAACTACCAAATGAATGTCTTGGACCTTCTTGTGTATATTCGTGTGTATATTAAATCATATTTGACCAGATAAACGTAAAAATTATGAATTTGGCTTCTTTTAGTGTCTTTTTTTACTATAACTCAAGACTTATTTGTAGGCCGCATACTACAATTTTCTCTACTTCTTTTTACTTAAATGCAAATTATTAACTATCCGTAATGCATATCGAATTTGACAAATTCGAACTGATTTGAGTTTGGTGTACGCAAAAGTATCAATCATGTCAATAAATGCAACACGCGGATAAATTAAATAATAAAGACAAGGAAAGTGTAATTGTACTCGTTTCTTTCCCAATTTAATTGCACATCATTATGTAGTTAACATTACTCAAATAAATTATGTAAAACTTATTTTTGCATATTTTAAGTTTTTGTTACTTATATATTTTGAATTTTTTGTTACTTATATATTTTGAAATGTACTTAAATAAAATTCTCAAACTCCAAAAATGGGCGATAAGAACTATATCAAATAGCCATTATAGGAGCAACACCGGCCCATTATTTTCAAAATATGAAATTCTAAATGTTTTTGATACCTACCATTTAAATCTTGGAGTGTTTATGTTCCAACATCATACAAATCAACTGCCTAATATGTTCAAAACATATTTCACTAAGCATGCTGAGAATCACAAGTACAAAACAAGAAATGCCCAGGATTATATTATAAATAAAACAAAGAAAACATTTTCAAACCAGGCTATAAGAAATTGTGGACCATCATTTTGGAACTCTCTTGATAAAACCGTCAAACAATGTAAAAATGTCAAAAGCTTCAAAAATATATTAAAAGAAAATTTTCTCTCTTAAATACTAGTTTGAACACTTTGGACAAAAACCATGTAATGAAACTGTTGTCGTGGAAATCGTTATTTGATTATATCCATTTTTGGGCACTGTCTTGTCTTGTCTTGCCTTGTTTTTTTTTTTTTATGTTTCTCTTTGATTAGTAAGTATGTTTTATTTTGTTCTTTATTTTCTAGGGCATAATTGTCTTCAGGCCTTACTGGCCTTTTGATTATGTCCGCAATATCATTTTAGTGTTTTTTACCTTTATATGTTGTTATGTATATATGATATTGAAATAAAACAGAATCAGAATCAGAATCAGAATGATACCAAAAAGTCCCTGAATTATCTACTCATTTTTTTTAATCAACAATTGCTTATCATAAACTTAATTATTTTGTTGGAATTACAAGATTTAGCTTTTCAAAGTCACTTGATTATATCTAATTACAGTTACTGCAATTTTGAAAGTCTATTTTACTTATAATATGCGAGTGTAAAACAAAAAGAATTTGTGCATTTTTGCTCTGTTTTTCTTTCATTTTAATATTGGGTATCATAAAGCTTTAGTTTAAAGGCAATATAATACTTTTAGTGGACCAAGCGTACTTTAGGTCCCATCCAGAATTTTAGGGTTAGGGTTTAGGGTTAGTGTTAGGGTGGGTTAGTTTAGGGTTAGGGTGTAGGGTTAGAGTTAGTTTTAGGCAGGCCCGTAGCCAGGAATTTTTCATGGGGGTGTGGATTTTCAAAGAGTTGACCTTTTGGCGGAAAAAGTTTAGTTGTTTTGACGAAGTGACAAAAAAAAAATGTTTTCAGCACTTTTGCAAGCATTTTGTGCAGTATTTTTTTTATTAAAATACGACCTACATTTACGTATTTTGGTGCTTTTGGTGTTCTTTTGCTGGACATTTGGGACTTTTTGTGGACCTTTTTTGTACATTGTCATTTTTTTTGGGGGGGTGCCCCCTGCAGACCTCCCCCCGGGCTACGGGCTTGGTTTTAGGGTTAGGGTTAGGTTTAGGGTTATGGTAAGGGTATAGTTTTTGATGGGACAAATTAACCCAAAACTTATGGATTACATTTGTATTACATTCTTGTTAACATTCTTGTACACTACACCCCCACTAGAGCTATGGTTGCCAAGATCTTTTCAAGAGCTTTCATTTGACTCCTCAACCAACTTCCTGTGATGGTCCATTGCAGAGATACATTTTTTCAAAGTTTGCATGATTTGCGTTAATTAAATATGCAAATTAGGTAGTTAATATGCACGAAATTTGAAATTAATGCTATTTTTCATTATTTCGTGGTATAGGCCTACCCATCATACTTACTCAAAGACTTAAGTTTCTCTCATATTTAAATCAATCCCTCCCCTTCTACCTTAAGTGACAAGAAGTAACAGGACAAACCAAAATGATTTCTGCTGTGGAAACCATTAAATGTGTGTTTACAATTATTTATTCAAAATATGAATGAAATCTTTGATATAACTTTTGTCTTACCAAGGTAATTTTTGTAACGTTTGTTATCAGGGGGGGGGGGGGGGTGCCACGCCAGTCGTTTCATGTGTTGCTAATGACATATTTTTCTTAAACCTCATGCATATCATGACGAAAAATTTATACTCACATCTACAGTCCAGACTTTTAGAAATCCCAGTGTTTGCAGTATTTCCGATATTAGGCGTTGGCTAGCTTGTGTCTTGTGTCAAATAAATATACTAAGTTGCCCAAAAGTAGCGCCCAACTAATATGACTGAGAGCAATAAAAAACCGCCCATCGACTGTTTTCTGTTGTAAGCGCAGCTGTAAGAAAACCAAATTGCCCGCCAAATTACACCCAAAACCAAATTTACTATCAACACTGACCTGGTCAAGGAAAATGAAAATCGAGGTCAATTAATGTTCTTGGTTCATACTCGTTTAATCGCCCCTCCCACCCTTTTTTCTTTCTTTTTTTTTCTTCTTCTCTCTTTTTTTCTTTCTTTCTTTCTTTTTCCCCTTTTTACGCCCCTTTGATACGCAGGGGATATTTTACATAACGAGGACATATTTTTCAAAGTCCCTCTATTTTCTATATTTCAAGGGCACTGTAACATACTAAGTTTTCACGTAGATTATATTTAACACTACTTAAAACTTTGATCTATGAGTAAATACAATTGGATATGTTGTGAACAGTAAAAAAACCAGCCTTTTTACAGTGTGTAATCGAGAAACTGTAACAATAAAATTACGTTTTTACCCCGGATTTTTACGTAAAATTACAATTTGACTATTATTCACATATTATCATATTTCTGAAAATCACCCTATTTTTTATTTCGAGGACACAAAATATCCCCTATTTTAAAAATATCACGGACATTTTTGTCCGCGGACAGGGTTGAAAAAGGAACCCTTTTTCCGCGAAATTGGTAACGCTCATGCGTACACATAGTCAAAGTTAAGTTTGGGGGCCGGGCTTCTGACCTATTTAAAGGACGACACTTTTTTGCGGATGAAGTATATATCTTTCTCGAGCAGAATAAGTTGCGATTTCACAAATCATCTCTTGCAGTTGTAGGGAGCCATGCGCCGCTAAGTGCCAACAGAGAGGGAACCTATTTTTGCACCAAGATTTTTGTCCTCGAAGCGATGTAATATGTGTACCGCCGCGGCAAAAGGGTCCAGTTGTCGACTCCTACATGTTGCTCATTGTAGCATATCTGATGTATACAAATACCATACATTAGATATGCTACAAGGAGCAACATGTACGAGCCGACAACTGGACCCTTTTGCCGCGGCGGTACACATATTGTGAGAATCCTAGACATTTCATACCCGTTCACTTTCATCCCTTGGTCACTTCATACCTTTTGGTGGTAAATTATGAATTTTGATTTAATTAAACTATTTGTCTTGAAAAATAGAAATTTAGGCAAAGCCAATGTAATATTATAAACAATTATTTTAAATTGTACAGTTTATTTGAAATTTGAAGGAATTTTAAAAGCCAATTTCCGTATTTTATTAAAATATGTAAAGTTTGGTAAAATCCGAATTTCTGTCATTTCTGATCATTTGTGCAAAGATATTATTGAATTATATTCATTTTATGATTTTCTATTCACTCAACCTAAACTTATTAACACGTTTTATTTAAAATTTTAGCTGACAAAACATGCAGAGTATGAATCTCAGGTATGAATATTGAATGGGTATGAAGTGTCTCAGCTTCCATTGGATTAATATGTTAATATTAGTGTTGTGTGTCCTGTAAAACACACATTGGTTTTAGTGGTGTGCGTCAGTTAATTTCAGGCGTGGCGCGTGTTGCAGTCTTGCAGAATTTGTTGGAATTTACGGTTTTTGCAGGATTGTAGTGATAGATAGAGGCATGTATGCGTAAGCAGCTTTTTATGGCCCTTTTTATGAACATGTTGAGCAGTCTACTGAAATATATTATTGAGAGCAACATGGTCTTGACAGTATGCTAAAGCTTAACTGAGCCTCTATTCCTAACTATGATAGGTTGGTAAACAAAAAAATATGTTTTATTTTAATTGTCATTAAATTAGTGCTATTACAAAGAGCTAACTGAAAGAAAACTAATAAGCCGAAAATCAACTTTGTCGGGTTTTCAGTTGCGGAGATAAA
>JXSR01S008253.1:14043-25135 GCA_000969725.1 Ophiothrix spiculata
CTCTCTCCATTCAAGATTTACTAAGTACAAAAACTTTAAACTCGATTTTCTCAGAACTATAGTTTTCCGAATCAGCCCGATGCCTTTTACCAATTTGGGTGTAACTTCGCAACCGAACATTCAATAACCAAAATCAAGGTGTCATTTTAAAGCTTAAAATCTCAGCTTTCAGATGAGACCAAAAAATCAATTTCGATTTTGCCGACCTTAAGGTACCTTTCGATATGACGGGTCACAAATAATAAAGACTTGTTGCACCAAATACTTGGTAGCTCATAAGATGTATAAAATGAACTATACAGATAGAGAGGTTTGTTTTCAATCTTTGTTTTTGAATAATGTCTAAAAATGTCTTTTTCTTAGAACACAAAATTTTTTATCTGTCCTATAGTAAATAGAGCAATCAGGTTTATCCCAATATTCACTTTACATCTATCTACAAAAACCCTTAAGCTTCCTAGAACTTGTTGACATTGTCTGACATTTCAAAATCAGGGTAACACAACATTTTCTCTAAGCCTATTAGTAAACGGAGCAATCTAGTACACCTCTCCATTCATCTACCATCTCTCTATACAATACCCCATAAGCTACCTATAACCTGTTGACAAAGCTTCATTTTGAATATCATGTCATATTGCCTCATATCAATCTGGTAATTCAAATCAGGACAACTCAACATTTTCTCTAAGCCTATAAGTAGTAAAAGTAGCAATCTAGTACAGAAACTTTAAACTTGACTTTCTCAGAACTGTTGTTTTCTGAATCAGCTCGATGCCTTTTACCAATTCTGATGCAACTTTGCAATCGAAAATCCAATAATCAAAAGCAAGGTATCATTTTAAAGTTTAAATGTAATATTTCAGATGAGACCAAAATATCCATTTTCATTTTGGGACCCTTAGGGTAACTTTCGATGTGATGGGTCACATTTCATCTCTCATTTTACAATCACTATTTCATGACAATATAAAATAATACATTACCAGCAAGTTATTCATTCTTTTCTATAAATGCTGTTGATATTTCTTGTTCATCAAATTGGGTCCCATTTTATCTGTACAAGGGAATGGAAATAATCTCTTCTTAATGCTTACTTGTATTTCTCCATCAAACAATACCTCAACAATTACCTTTCTCTATGTATATGATTTCACACATTTTACATCAGAGATCAAATAACACACATCATAGATAAGCTTTTACCCTAAAATGCTTTAGAATCGCACTCAAAATTGCTCTTGTTTATTAAACCTGCTAGCATGCCTAGGATCAAAGTTTTTAAAAACTACACAGATCCATACTTGACATTTTGTACATTGTGATTTGCTTAGTTCTTGGTTTATATTTATTGTGGTCAGTTGTTTTCAGGAGTTAACTACATCTGGCAGAAGTTGTTGACGTACTTTTCTAGTATTGTCTTTATAAAAACCATAGCTATTCCAGGGTCTTCTGTTTATCAAGGTTAATATAAGGTTGCAAGTTTTGTCCTTTGAGATATTTGCTCAGTTTGTCACATACTTATGGATCATTTTTCATCCAGAGAGGATACTTAGATGTTGCACCTATTCAGCCAAAAATGACAATTTTAGAGACATATAGATTTGTCTTGATGTACCACCTTTGACTAATAAAAATCAATTAAAATATTGAGACAGACACTGATATTAGATTGCTCTTCAGTTTTGCTTTTCATATCTACTGTTTCTTTTAATTTTATAAATCATGATAAATCATCTACATTTCATATGTATGAGCCAATACTACTTGGTTTGTAGAATTTCTTCAATGTATTTGTGTCAAAAAAGCTGCAATGTCATATTCCAAATAAAGCCATTTTTGTTTTATTTAATTTTGTTTTAGTCTTGCTTATGACCAAAACATTGGATAAAACTTTCATTTGACATCACATATATTTTAGTTAAGAGATCGATGCAAGTATTTAAAAGTGTTTTATCAAAGAAATATAATAAAATACAATGCTACCTGCCTCCTTGTACCAGAGATACACATGAGTGACAAAGATCTTCAACAGTCACATTACCATTCCAAGTCTGTACATAGGAAATGTCTAGGAGCATTAATGTTCTAGAAATCTTTATTACATAAAAGTAATTTGCAATATGAGGACAGGTGCATTGTAAGTGTTTTCAACATGGCAAGAGGAGAAAGAAAAGAGTTGTTACCCGCCGGATGTATCAAGTAAATACAGGACTTCATATTTCTAACTAATCAGTATGTTTTGATCAATGTATTTGCCCTGCCCTACAAACAGTAATCGTTTACAACCATATGAATGTGAAAAAAGGGTTTTGGTGTGTGTGAAAGTAAAATTCTGTAACTATTTACCTGCCAGATATATCAAATAAGTAGAGGACTTAATATATTTCTTACTAACCAGTATATTTTGAACTGGATATTTGCACTGTCCTACAAACAGCCATGTCATGTTTACAACCAAATAAATGTGCAAAAAAGTTACAAGGACTTAAGTGTAAAAGTAAGATTCTATATTTTGTTTTTACTTTAAAGTCGTAATGAACTGAGCCCATATATGTACATGATGGGATTGATTTCAAAAGCAATTAATCAATGAACAGCCATGATACATGTTTACTCTGGCCATAGTGGCTAAAGACAGAGCCCATGAATAGCTTTGAAATAATAATTTCCAGACATAGCTTTGTTGATACAGACGTTTTGTAGCAGCTGTAAAAAATGAAACATGTTTGAGTGGTGTTATCTCAATGAAAACAACCCACATTCAACCAGCATGCTTTTAGTGCTCTACCTAAATTTCTTTTTTTATTTTGGATTTTAAAGAATTAACCCTTTGAACCCGACTCACATGTACAAGTACCGTATACTACCCGATGAGCCGGTTTACCTGCTTTTAGGTCACGTGTCAGAGACTTGTTGTGTCTGTCAACAGGCATGGGTAGTTACAATTTTCAATGGTCTTATTTATATCAGAAGACATCAATGAAGCTTTGAACCCATGTTTGATGGGTTATTTTGCTCTTGTTACTTGACAGAGGTAAACAATTCCATATATTTTCATAAATTTGATCAAAATTTCAAAGAAATGTAGCTTCGCCATAGACTACAATGAAAATGTAGAACATGTTGGTTGACATAAAAAGTACTCTTTTATGAATGCTGGTTATTGGAATAAATCAGACTACTCAGAAATGAAAAGCTTAAGCAAGGGAAATCAAAATCAAAGTATGTTTAGGGATTATATTGTGTTGTTCAACTTTCAGGTTGGCCCGGGTCAGCGGTACAAATACACGTAGAATGGCCAGGGTTCAAAGGGTTAAAGGTATATAGTAGTGACTTGCATCATTCCATGCTGTTTGTTTGATTTATTTGTTCAATTTTCATTATCAAAATAAAGTTTAACAACAGTATTTTGTTATAAAAACAGACAAAAAATTGCTATTCATAGAGAAGAGAATGTTTATTAATTTATTCAAAATGTACACAAAAGATGATCATAAATGTGTCTCTGAAAGAAGCACTAAACACTGGCAATATTTTGTATAGATCAAGTTTTATTTACTATTTTTAAACTGACTTTTCTGAAAAAGTACTTTGCACCTTTTTTATGGTTTCTCATATCACCTTTTTCCTCCACTTGCAATATATTTATTTTCAAGGCAATAACTTCTATGACTATATCTCTTTGTACAATAGCTAGTTATGTTTTAAACATGATAGAGAATACTTCTTTTGTGTTTTACTCAAGTAGTTTTGATAATATACCGCATCAATAAATGTAACAGAGTTGATTGGCTAAAACATGATCACATGATTTTTAATAGCTCTCAGATTGAGGAAAGTGTTAAATAGTAGTTTTAAAAAGTACTATATAAAAAATATAGCACAAAAGTACTATTTAGCACTTATTGAAATACTATTTAGCGCTGACAACATTTACCTTATACGTGAAGCAACTTTTATGCACGAAATTACGTTCGCATCAAACTATTACGTGCAAGCTATTGCGCTCACTACCTTACGCACGCATTCCTTGTAAGTGTTGTGCGAGTGCATTTTTGCAAAATACACTTTTGGTCTTTTTAACAACATCAAATGTTTTGTAAAAAAAAGACATTTTTGGTCTTTTAACAACATGAAATGTTTTGCATCTTGACAGGTTTTCAACATATAGCTGATTTGAAATATTTCTAATGATAGAGTCTGCATGTCTGCATCGGTGTTGTCCATCTTATATGTTTATGCCCAAATTGCTGATAAACTTCTTATGTGTCCCACACTAAAAACAATATCCTAAAGGTGACTTTCTGCCTCAAATTTGATCCATATGATATCGTGTATCATATCCCCTTTTCTGATTGATGTGGTATATCAGAATGTCATTCTCTGACAGGTTTGTTATTTGATACTTTTTACAAGATAGTATTTTGTATTTTTTAAATAATGTAATATTGTTGGATGTTTGAAATTTGATATTGAAGAATCTCTCCAGACCATGCTATGTTGTTTTTAGGTTTTTTAAGAAATTACAAAAAAGTGTATTTAAAATTATCAGTGTTTATACTGATATTCGACTCTGTCATGATCATTTAAAGATATTATCATTCAGCATTGAGTGTTTTGAAAGTCCTATGCCTTCTAAGGTAAAGTATGTACGGTCAGCCATCTAGTGGGTACAACTAAACAATGTTTTAAAAATCTCCTGGGTACGAACCATTGAACAAAAATTTCAACCCGCAATGTTCTGCATAGTTAAAAGCTTGCCTTGAAGTCAAGCATAACCCGGTAGGAATGAGGAATTTATGGGTGCAAATCAATTTACAAACTCTCTTTTTAATGATTATATAGGGAACAGACTGTTAGGACATCTCCAAATATAGATTTCTAATATGTCTTTAGTACTGTGTCATTTGTTTATAGTGTTTGATATCATACTTGTTAATTGGTCTCAAAGAAACACAGACCCTACAAAAATTAAGTTGTAACATATACCTACATTTTCCAGATACTTCTTTTGAATAAGTCCATTTTTCATCTGACAGCAGGTAATCTTTTCCAGATGCTGCGGTAGTTATTCAAATTAAATGCAAGCATTTTGTGCATAAATGTCACCTACAGACAGTGCTGTTCATCAATACTCATTGTGTGATGTGGAAAGGATTTGTCAGTCTGATGTCAAGAGATTTTACTTTTGAGAATAGGAACTACACATACAACTTAATGGTGTTGGTTCAAAACTTTGTGTGAAGTCAAATCTTGAAATTTTGGTTTAAAAATGAATAAATATCCGCTTGAAACAATCATGTCCGATTGCCAAAAATTATTTTCTTATTCAGACACAATTATTTTTTATTTTATTTTTGATTTTGATTTTTTTCATATCAGTATACCTTATGGATCAATAATAAAATGATTTTAAAACTGTCGAACTGCCCATGTAAATATTGGCCATAGTATTTTTTTCTGATTGTTATGCCAGATTTTGCCCTATGGATGCTACTTAAGTTAAGACAGTTAATCTTTGCAAAAAGTATGACAATTTTAACTTTGGCTCTTGGCAAGAGGAAACAAATATAAAGTGTTTCTGTGAAGAATTCCAAATAACTGTCATTGTGTTTGGGATTTACTCAGCGGATTATAACTATGTAATAATTGCTTGGGGATATTACCTGTGTTGGGAATAAATAGGACTCAATCTGCATTTTTTGAAAGCACATGAGCTTCTCTAGAGGGTAAATATAGACTTTAAAATGACAGGAGCTAAGAACATATTTGCATTTTCCTTTTATTTGCCGTTTCTGTTTTAAAAGTTGTTATGGTAAGCCATAATATATTCTTACCAAGAACATTTTGACACCAGATTGTTTTATGTAAGCATTTTGTGTTTTGTTTATTTGTTTTCTTGTTCTTGGGTGTGTTTTTTTAATATACCATTTAAGACTGGGCATAGTTGGTTGACGGTATTTGCATGACCGGTTACAAATTTGCGTAAAGCATACTGATATTTTCAAAACCATTATTTACAAAAAAATTTATGGTCTACGAATGCAGTTTCGTAAAAAATCCTATTTTAAAAGTTGCAATAAAATGGTCAAAACACCATCGAAACACTTCATAACTGTTCAAAGTCTTGTGACCATCATCTTTAGAGAAACTATGTACACTAGGAGATTGGATTTTGTTAAATATATGACCATTGATTTCATATGGCCAAAAATGATTTCAAATAGATTTCTTGAATCCAAAATAGTTTTTTTTTTGCTTAGCCTTTTCAGTAAACCATCTAAACCAGTAGCACCTTTGCAAATGCAATGAAGCGTTAAAATATTTTCAATTGAAGTCCTTTTTTATCCTGTAAATCAAACAGAGTGCAAAGATTCTTGCTGGATTAGATTCGCTGAATATGCTAAGCACTTATGAGAAACTATTTTGGGTTCAGTAAACCCAGGTGAAATTGTTTGTGGCCCAATGAGAGCAAAATGGCCATATGCAACCAATTTAAATCGCCTAGTAATAAAAGTTATAGTTTATTATTTTGGTGTGATAGTAATTTAATTGTGTAAAGCCAAACCACCATATAAAATGCAATGTAGGTACCATTTGTTGTCATTCTCATTTTTTGCCTTGGTACTTTTGATTGTCATGTCACGTCATGCTAAATTTTGCCCTGTGGAAAATATTAATGTTGCGAAAGATAATCTTTGGAAAATAAATGAAAACTTAACTGGGCTTGTAGATGAAGCATTTCTGACAAGAATTTCAAATAACTGTCACAGTGTTTGTGATTAAGTCATTTGGGAATGTGTGATTGCTTAGGGATGTAAAGTGTGTGGGGAATTTATTGGCTTAAATTGGCTTATACAATGAATTTCTTTCAAAACATATGGAGTCTGGGTTTCTAGAGGACAGAATTAAGAACACAGTTGTTTTCTTTAGATATGATCAACCTCTGAATCTCATCATAGATGGCGTCCTAGATGACGGTATTTCCAGAAGAGAATAGATAGATGACGCCATCTACGGCGAGATTCAGAGGAGGATCAGTCGGAACTCAAAATTAGACAGCTGAGGTTATGCAATAAGCATCATTTTTCTTTTTTAATACAGGAGAAATGGTTTTGAATGAGAACAGAATAAACATCCTAGAATACTGCATTGTTAGGTTGTCAAAACATTTTCTCTCACAATACAAATTTATTTTCAGTTAAAGTTATTTAAAAAAATCTAGGATAACTGTTGTCTCATATCAGCAGGTTTTTTTGTTTCTTGAATAATTTCATGTTTAGTGCAAATTCTGTTTTGAAGCCATTACCTTAGTCAAACATTCTGTTGGCTTTATCTGGTACCAGATCTTAACCATCACTGGCGCTTTAAATGCATCAAGATTCCCAGGGAACTATGAAAACATTTACCTTAGAACACTACCAAATATGGCTATGCAAACATATTTCAATGAAAGCAAGACTGAAGTAAAAAGTATAGCATTTGGACAATGTAATGCAAAAATATAGGTGCAGAGATGGAAAACTCTCCATGAAGCCGCCTGTGAAGTCAAGTTAAATAGTCATTGCTTACTGTGGAACCTATATCATGGGTATTTATCTTCAATTTCCATTTGTTGTGCTGATATGATTAAAGCAAGCCACATATATTAAATATGAACTGACTTACTTATTGCTGTTGTCTCTTGGCTTTTGGTAGATGTGAGAGACCTTTGAGCTAGCAGCAAGGATTTTTTATAGGGGAATCTGGATACGCCACCATCTTGTGTCGCTCATGGATCAGAGTTAAATGTACCTCCGGATATATTCGGAGTTTGGCCCGATATCCAGGCAAATCGCGTAAATCTTCACTTGACGCATAAACAGCGTCTACATTTTGTTTAACACGCGCAAACCATGTCTGCTTTTTATGTAGCGTGTATTGCGACTTTCTCTGATCAAAGTACGCCTTTTTTCCGCTAATCCGTTACGAAGACCCTCGAAGTGTGGCACGCGGAGCCGTTAATTGCCGGAGGTACAATAGCTCTCCCTTCATGAGCGACAATACAAGATGGCTGCCGTCCCATAGGATTTACACTGCGGTGAAATCAAAATACCGGTTCCCCTATAAAAATTCCTTGGCTAGCAGCCACTTCACTCTTGAGGTCTATTCCTTCTGTTTTGTACCAGACGTCTTGCTCCACATACAGATGACAGCTCACTTCTTGGCAACTAGATTTGATGTTGTCCAATCATTATGCGACCACTCTACCTATTGGTCTGTGGCATTCAATTCTTCATAAGACCACAAGTATAGGATAACATATATTTGAATAAAAAGTAATCACGCATCTGAATATGTTAACAGAAATATACAATATTTTCATAAAGATGTCAGTTAACTGATTGTCCTAATCAAAATAACAAATAACAATTTACTATAAGGCTAGACCAAAGATAACTCAAGATAACATCAAAAGGAAGTATATCCACAGCCACAACGACGTCTAGTTCTGAGGAGATTTGATTTACATATTTTACCCATGTAAACTGTTGATGCTATTTATGTATATAAATGAGCTCATTTGCATATTTGTTCTTATTTGTGAATAAACAAAAAGGTGAACCTTGATCAGAATGTAAAGACACATTTTACTGACAGCAGATAATGTGGGTAGCGTTGAGGATATGTATTATCCCTACGAACTGTTCAGCGGCGTATTCAGGAATTCGCAACCCGGGGGGCACAACTTAATTTTGGCGCCCCCAGCAAAATTGAACAATGTCCTCCTCACACTCCTCCCCCAGTTATGCGACACATTGCCAAATGTATCTTGGCCAGGGACATTTGTCTAATTCATACTTCAAGTTGGCACTTTCTCAAATCGACAAACAATATGTAGGGGGGTAGAAGATAGACAATTTTGAAATTTCAAAGTGCAAATCTTTTTTGTGTAATTTATGCTTTAAGTTGACACTTTTTTCAATCGATAAACATTGTGTAGGGGTAGTCTGATGGTGATGTGCCCCCTCAGAAGATAGACAATTTTGAAATTTCAAAGTGCAAATCACGCCATTTGGTGCATATCTTTTTGTGTAATTCATGGTTCAAGTTGACACTTTTTTCAATCGGCAAACAATGTGTAGGGGCTAGGGGGATGGAAAATTTTGAAATTTCGAAGTGCAAATCACGCCATTTGGTGCATATTTTTTTTGTAATTCATGCTTTAAGTTGACACTTTTTTCAATAGATAAACAATGTGTAGGGGGTGTCTGAGGGGGATGTGCCCCCTCAGAAGATAGAAAATTTTGAAATTTCAAAGTGTAACTTCAGGCCATTTGGTGCATATCTTTTTGTTTAATTCATGGTTTAAGTTGACACTTTTTCAAACGACAAAAATTGTGTAGCACATCCCCCTCAGAAGATAGACAATTTTGAAATTTCAAAGTGCAAATCACACCATTTCGTGCATATCTTTTTGTTAAATTCATGCTACAAGTTGACAATTATGTCAATCGATAAACAATGTGAAGTGGGTGTCTGAGGGGGATGTGCCCCCTCAGAAGATAGAAAATTTAGAAGTTTCAAAGTGCAAAACATGCCATTTTAAGTTTTCTTCTCGGGAGCTTCATCTTGCATATAAAACTGGTTGGTGCTCATCTCATTTATTTTGTCCTTTTTCTTTTTTGTTCCTCATTTTTTTTTCTCTCTCTCTCGTTTTTATCTTTTCTTTCCTTTTCTCTCATCTTTTTTCTTTTTCCCCTTACGTCTACTTCTCTCACTTTTTTACCTTTCCTTTTTGGCGCCCTCTTTTTTTTCTTCTTTTTCTTTCTTTTTTATATTTTTCTTTCTTTTTTTTATTTTTCTTTCCATTTTGCGCCCATCCTTCTCTCCCCTTTCCTTTCTTTCCTCTTTTGCACCCCTCCTCTTTTCTTCTATCTTTCTGTCTTTTCATGTTTTCTTTCCTCTTTCCTTCTTTTTCTTTATTGCGCCCCTCTTTCTTTTTTCTTTCCTTTCTTTTTCTTCCTTTTTTGCGCCCTTCCTCCTTTCTTCTCTTTTTCTGTCTTTTCATTTTTCCTTTCCTTTCCACCCTCTTTCCTTTATTTTCTTTCCTTTTTGCGCCCTCTTTCTTTTCTTTTTTTTTTCTTACCTTTTGCGCCCCACCCTCTTTCTCTTCTCTTTCCCTTCTTTCCTCTTTCTTTTTCTTTCCTTTTTTGCACCCCTCCTCCTTTCTTCTGTCTTTTCATTTTTTCTTTCCTTTTTTTGCGCCCCTCCTTGTTTCCCTCTTTCTTTTTCTTTTCTGTTTGCGCCCCTCTCTTCCTTTTCTCTTTCCTTCTTTTTCTTTCCTTTTGCACCCTCCCTATTTCTTTTCTCTTTCCCTCTTCTCTCTCTTTCTTTTCTTTCCCTTTGTGCCCCTCCCCTTTTCTTTTCTCCTCCCCTCCCTTCTTTCCCTCTTTCTTTCTTTTCTTTCCTTTTTTCACCCTTCCCTCACTTTTTTTCTTTCTTTTTCTCTTTTTTCTTTCTTTTTCTCTTTTTTCTTTTCCCCTTTTTTGCCGGGGGGCACGTGCCGGCATGGCCCCCCCCCCCAAGATACGCCAATGCTGTTGATGGTATGTATGCATATCATCGTGCTCATTTGCATAATTTCTCCTGATTTGCTCTATGTGCATACTAACTAATAAGCTTATTTGCATATATTGGATAATAATATTCAATTTTGAAGCTAAGAATACGGCCTACAGTACAGTTTATATTCTTTGAATATACTAAGAAAAAACACCCTAGATCCTTATAGCCGAGAACATTTTAATTTTATACTGTGACTACTTATTTATTTCATATTTATTTCATATTTCATTTCATATCTTTATTTCCATAAAATACAACAAAATATAACAAATAAAGGACTGGAAGGCCAGTAAGGCCTGATAATAGTCCTCCCCTGAAATAAATGACATAAGTCCCAGACAAAGGCATAGAGAACGAACAAAACGATATAATACCTGACAACACGCCCATTCAAACAAGACAACACAAATGACAAACTCAAAAGTAAATAGGATTTGTTGGATTAAGAATAACCAATCAATCAATCAATTTTCAATCAATC
>JXSR01S008253.1:29920-44725 GCA_000969725.1 Ophiothrix spiculata
TGCGCTTTGGGCCCTGCGCCGTCAGGAGCAACGCGCATGGTTTTATGCATGAATATGAAAATGACGCACGCGTAAGATCGTGTTATATTAAAGCACAAGATACAGTACGCCAGAAAGTACGCTAAAAGTCCAGGATAAATACTTTGAAATTGTGTCCATCACCGCTGATATAAGCTCACTCATGTCCGACACCGTTTTCTGTGCTAGGCCACCTTAAGTTGAAAAGTTCAAGGTTAAATGCTAACCATTTTCAGATAAATTCTGTCAGGATACATTCCTGCAAGGTACAATGTGTTTCCAAAATTACATCTGGGATTGTGGGACTTGGTTGTGTAAAGTAAAAATAAGGAAAGTTGAGAAAATAGCAATGGCCTTAACAAAATCATGGTTATGTAAATTCAAGGTCGTCTGCTGGTCATTTTTAAACTAAGAAATCTGCCTGACAGAATGGTTCCTGCAAGGTACAATGTGTTACCAAAATTACATCGGAGCTTGTGGGATGTAATCGTGTTAGATGTCCTTGAAAAATAAATGTGACTGAAGTGAAAACATTGCTTTTGGACAAAATTGGTAGCATGATACCGAAATTCACACTTTGCTCTATCAAGAGATGCAATCCCTTGTTGTACATGAGTTTATACAGAAGAAATTGTGTTTTTGTAGATTACGAGACAATGTTCAACATATAGCAATTGCCCCCTTAAAGATTTTCTGGAAAAAATAATACGATTAAAACAAAAGGAAGGGGGTGAAAAACAAAATTGGTAGAACTGTTTTTAAAAAAAGTAAAAAACATAATTTTGTTTAAAACATTGAATTATATCATTGTAAGTTGTTTGTGCATTTTTTGCTTGTCAGTTTTAAAAAGCTACATAAAAAAATTGTGTGTACCATTTCAGGCTTAAATGTCAGTTGCCCCTCCTAACAATAAACCCTGTTGCAAGGTATATGAATATTGCACAGGAAAATTCAAACACATAGCAACTTTGCGATGAGTCAAAAGTTGATCCTAAATTTGCGATGAGATTGAATAACAATATGTTTTAATGTTAGTTAAATTAACCACTGACTGGCGTCATTACGGATTGCAAGCTCCTGAAGGTGAGCACATTTTCATGTTATGTGAAAGAAAATACATACTGTATTATACAGGGTGTGCCAATAAAAACGCAAGATTTGAAAACAAAAATATTTAAAATATAAGCAGGCGATTTTTCTCATTTAATCACCAACAATATTAAAATAGAGCTTCTCCCCTTCATTATGACCTTCGTTTCATCCAATTCGGATATTCCTGTCCGGAGATACAACATTTTAAAAATGGAGCATAAATTTAAATCTGGTCCGATTTGTGGTCATCGGATGAAGTATGTTAACCCAGGATGATATGCATTCAAGACATTAGACCCTTTAAATTCAAACCTGTTAAACTAATTTTACAATTATTTGTGTCTCAACGATATTATTGGTCAATTATTTTTATTGAAAACAAAACAGATGATCGAAAGATTTATAGGCAATTTTTAGTTTAAGCAGTCTCCGCTTTCCTGGTTTTAGTTGTGGATCTTCAGTCTGTGTCAGCTCTAAAATAAATCAAAACAATTGAGGGCTTTTGTAATTAACATAAAAAATGAATAGATAAAAAGCGAGACTTGGAGGCAGTAGCTGCAATTGTTATTTTGGGGGAAAGTTACATTGTGTACCAAGATAAATTTTACAATCAAGCTCAAGGTCCACATCATGGCAGATATTTAGAAACGAACTTATATTCCGGTTTGATGAAACTTTGAACATGAAATTTGGAAGAGAAGACAACTGAAATTGTTATGTCTGGTAATTAAAGTTATATCTTTTTTTATTTTTTGGTTGATTGGATACTTTCAATGAGCTTTAGATATAACACTAAACAAAAAAGCAAGTAAGCAATATAGAAGTTTTCATCTGGAGATAAAATAACTTGCCATTTAATGTTTTGATTGGTTGTTGATCATGGAATTGAAATCAAGAAATCGGACCAACCCAATTTTAAAGGGCTTCACAAAATTTGTAATAACTTCAGAATTAAACGCTCAAATTTTACGAAACAAAACGCTGATTGAAGCTGAGATTATACATACAATAACATGTGATAATTGTTTTTATTACATAAAGCCTAATTCTCTCAGGAAAAATTCACGAAAAATCTTGCGTTTTTATTGGCACATCCTGTATGTCTATATCATTTGACACAATGGCTTCATTTGAGAAACAAATTTTTCCTTCACTGTACCTTAAAATGTGTTCCTTTTCGTGCAATTTTTTTTAAATCTAAAAATTCTAAAATATCCCAGCTAAATCAAAAAATAACACCCTGATATGCTTTAAGCCAACCAATCCAAATGAAAATATATTGTACATTTTCCAAATAGAATCCCATTGCACTTGTTCTTTTTTCATAAAGTCTTTCATAAGAAATCAATAATTGTGTCTTTTTATTATTTTTTATTTTCTATTTTATTTTTTTGTAGTCATGGCCCTTCCATAATCCAGTTAACCACAAACAAGTGAGAGATTACTACAAGGTGATTGAGAAACCTATGTGTCTGGAGGCGATCAGGAGGAATGCCCAGAAGCACATGTACCATAGGAGGGAGGACTTTGTGGAAGATGTTAGACTTATCGCAGAAAACTGCAAGAAATATAATGGTAAGTATCTGATACTGAAAAGTTTTCGGCATCTTGTGCTCTTTATGATTTTAGTTCACTGTTCATGTTTTGTACCATTTCAAGACTTTAATTGATTCATTAGGATATTAGTTGTGCCATTTGTATTTATTATTATTTTTCATGATATGTAGTTCAACACAATTGATATTTAGAAAAAAGAAATATCTATGTTCATTTTTATTTTACAGAAACTTAAGGGAAGTGGGTTGGCACAGCGGTAATTCCCTCGCCTTGCACCAATGAGGTCCCGCGCTTTATGTACACTTAGTTTTCAGTCCATGCTCACTTCCTCAGATTTTCCTCCGGATACTCCGGTCTTCCATCTGCAAAACTGAATTTAAAAACTTAAAAAATCTTGGAGCCCAGTTGAGTATAAGCTTCCCCTAGCTTACATGGTACCAAGCACCAAGTTGGGTTTCCTTGGCAAAAGCCTTAACAAGATGATTTTTAACTTCCCAGTTACAAGTTCCTGAGAGATGATTTTTTGACCTTGGAAATCTGAAGAAACAACATATCTTAATTGACATGCATTAATCTTTCTCCTAGCGGCTTCATTAAACAAATTCTACAAAGAAAGTATGTCAAGACATGAAAAAGATTTACTCTTTCAAGTAGCATGAAAATAATTGGGCTGCAGTTTTCAACAATGTCAAGGGAAAGATGGATATGAATATTCGTGGTATCAAAATGGTTTTTTTTCTATTGATTTTTAATGCTTAAATTCTTAACTTTAGATACAGGCAAGTTGCAAGTTTCTGTAAAATATAGACAAACACAGATAGTTACTTGAAACCTAAAAATATTCATCAATTTAGTTTAACCACATAACAAATTAAAAACAATTGCATAACTCATCTCCTTCCACCTGAGGCTCAAACATATTGAATAGCCCTCAAATACTGAAAATGATTGTTATAGACCAGCAACCAAAGTCTGAAAATACTATCCGCGGTTGCCCAATAACAGCATCGTAAATAAAGATGAAGTGATGGAAACATAGAACACAAGGTATCAAACTGAGCTCCTTTTCCTCTCAAATATTCCTGTATGCATGTGAATAATATATCCTGACAGTTACAGAAAAAGTTAGAATAAATATACAGAAATATAGATTACCGGGTAAGGGAACTCTTCAAACTCATCCGGCAGCTTACCGCCAAGAACAGCCAGCTCTGGCCAGTTACTATTGTTCTGAGCAATGGCAACTGCCCAGAACTCCGCTGGTGAACCTCTTGAATCGGCCCCAAGTACTTCATCAGTAGAACACCAGTACAGTCACCTTCAGAGCCTTGTTCAGATGATTTCTCCACCGTAAAATACCTCTGTGAAGGTAACTTAGGAAGTATTTCTGAAGCTGAATATTTCCTTAAATGGTACTAGGCCTATTTGTTTCTACAAACATCTTGGAATTTTCTGGAACGATCAATCACTAACAAAGAAGTCAAGAATCATCAAGAAACTTAAGTAGTATATAACATGTGTCATTGTCAAACAGATCCCAAAAACAATAAATCGCAAAATAAACAGTGCAACAGAGGAGGGCTAGGAAGAAAAGGAGATTGGAAGATCAAATTTCTGAATGGACTGGAATGAGATTGTATTAGATTCTACCTAAGAATTGCAAATGATAGGAACAGATGAAATGAGATAGTTTCTAGAGCTTCTTTGGCACCGTCCCATTTGTCAACAAGATAGGGTGAATGGGAAATCCTGCAGTGCTAAAATTAATGATGCTGTCCCCTACAAATACCATTTAAATGATAGGAGGAGTACCTTTACCTTTATGAAATTACCATAGATAGATAGATACATTTTTAAAATCTTGATTATTTTTTGTGCAGTATATCTTTGTGAAGCCATTTAGCAGTGTGAAACCTTAAGAAAGAAAAAGAATGCTGCAATCAACTTGCTAAACAGATGTCTATATGAGGAAATAGTGTAGGCGTAAATTGATTGACAAGTCCGGTCAAAGGCTGGCAAATCTTATGAATATTTTCCCTGTGGTAACAGATGAGTTAGGCAAACTCATTGTAGTTTATTATATTTACTGATTTGATGTCTTATTAAATGCAATGCTTCTCCCTGTGGGAATCAGATGTTTCCCTATTTCCTTGCTTTGTATGTGTGGGCAAAATGTGATGAATTTAATGACAGTAATTATGGACAATGTCCTCATGATACATATTAGGTGGCGTTGGAAAAACAAACACACATTGAAACAAGAAGTTTAACATAAACCTATAAGAACTTAATAACAATTGATAAATAGAAAGCATTTATATACTGATTAGAAACTCTTCTAATTTAATATGTACGAGGGGTATCAAAAAGTTTTAAACTTTACCCAGAAGGGATTGAGCAATATGAATGAAATTTTGTCACAATAGTCGCTCATCTTTATGTACATTATGGTATAGAAATGGTCTCATAAGTAGTTTTACTTTCTTTAAAGGTGGCAATTTATGTCATCTACCTACCCACTTATCGTATAAGCTGTATGGAGGAAATTGAGACATGCAGCACAATTAAGGTAGTTCTAATGGCTATGGTGTCCTGCACAGAATTTGTTCAAAATTTCACAGAATGTGTAGAATGATGAAATAAACTTGTATTCCAAATTTTGATTTTTTTTTCCCGTCAAAGCGTTTTTGAGTTATGCTATTTTTTATTTTTCAATTTCCCATAGACTTTGTACATGGCAAATTTGGCCACCATCACAAAATTTGTCAAATTTCTGAAAAAAATACTATTTACAAAATATTTTTTCTCTGTGGTAGTGGTTCACAAATGAAACTTTTTTTTTCTTTGCATTGGAAACTGATCACAGATTGTCATAAATTTTGTTTTGAAGAAATATCTTTCATCATTGACGAACAGGAGACTTCTAATGTTTTTACTTCCCAAATTTTATTGCGTTAATTTCACGAAACACTGAATAGCCAGATTTCTCAGAATTTTCACTCATACTTCCCATGCTTTAATTTTAACAAACAAGGTGTCAAATGAAAGCTTATCAAATTTGCAACAATCTCTCGTTGGCTTTTAAAATTAAAGTGTTTCTAGAAAATGTTTGAAAATATGCCTAAATTTAGGAGCTAAAAAATCATTTTTCTTGATAATAAAACACTTGATTGCAAAAAGCCCACAAGAGAATTTAGCTATTGTAATCCTTCACCAGCCCCTAAAATTTGAATGTCATAGCACATTCCCTCTTGAGGCAAATATTACAATTTTTATGTAAACAAAAGAAAAATACGGCATTCTAATGTTTATGTTTTAGATTTTAGTTCACGATCTCAGCGGTAGATCCCTCGCTTCGTAATGCATGACTAACCCCTTCCATAATCCAAGGTTCGAGTCCCCGCAAATGCAGTGGAAACTATTTCTCTTTTCATGTTTAAAAATTGTTATGATTCACATTTTCATGGGCAGATGCATAGGTGATTTACCCTTAAGTCCATGCAAATCTGAATAACACAACCAAAGTTTAGATGTTTGATACCCGAAACCCTGAATTTTCCCGGACTGGACCAGACCGAAACCGGGTCGGGAATATTTTTTGAGCTATTTTCGGGTTCAGTACAGTCCGGGAAAATTATTACCGGGGTCGACCGGGTCGGGGAAATGTTACTCGGGGTTGGGAAAAGTTTACATTTGGTCCGGGAAACACAAAAGTCATTCAGGGTAAAAATAAAATGGGGCAACCATTAATCGCTGTGTCTATAATGTCATTATCCTTGTTAAACACCATTACATACAATACATACATACAACAAGGATTTAGTGCGCCGTTCCCAAAAGGCTCAGGGCGCTTACAAAGTTACAATAAAAAGTACAAAAACAATTAACAATGCAATATTAACAAAACATAAGAAAAACAATTAATTTGGAAATAAATGTGTTTTAAGTGCTTTTTTGAAAGAGTTTACAGAATTGGAATTCCTTAATGTCTTTGGAAGATTATTCCATAGTTTGGAAGCATACACGGTGAAAGTTCTGTCTCCGGCACTATTTTTGGTTATTGGATAGTCCAGACGGAGAGAGTCGCTACATGATCTTAAGTTTCTTTTGGGAATGTACAGTTTTAAACAATTTAATATATACATAGGTGCAAGACCATTTAGTGCTTTGTAGACATATAACAACAGTTTGTAATTAATTCGTTGTTTTACTGGAAGCCAGTGGAGACTTTTTAACAATGGTGAAGATTCATGTCGTCTGCCTAAAATAAAAATAATTCGAGCAGCCCAATTTTGAAGACGTTGCAGGCGAAGGATGTGCGATTTTGGTACAGATGATAAAAGACCATTCTAATGACTTGAAATTGTCCGGGAAATCGTGAAAAACTGCCTGTCCGTGTCGGTCCAGTCTAGAAAAAAAATACTTTCGGGTCGCGATTGGTTGGGGCAAGCTAAATTTTTATCGGGTCGGGCGGGTCGGGAAAAAAATGTCGGGAGACGACGGGGTCGGGGTGAGAAATGGCGTTAATAGAAAGAGTAGGGTTTCCTCTTTCCATTGATACCGAAAACATGGAAATCGGTCAATGAATGATGTCACAATGACGTAATAAAACATGATTGACCTGATAATGTTGCTTTTCATTGAAATATAAAACCATTTTTTTCAATATAGAGGATCCCAACAATAACGGTCTGTGGACGGTCAGTTAATAGTTGGAGAAATGTGTTACTTTGCACATTGACTATGCAAAGATGCATGAAATATCTCATAATAAAATTAAGTTCTTAGCTCTATTTCTTCTGGGAAAAGTTTAAAGCTTTTTGATACCCCTTTTTTTTAAATCCTGACCAGGCTTTACGGTTCAGTGCACCCAAAAATCAGTAGACAAATTGTCCTTCCGTAACCGTCCTTCCATAACCATGATCCCTCCGCATTTCGCATTGTTAAAACATAACCGTAGGGAATATTTTGAAGTGGATTGTGGCAAACTATTGCAGAAACACCAAGCGATGCATTCAGTAACTTTGAAATAAAATTTCTCCATAAATTTCATAAAAATTTTCAAAAATGTACTCAAGGTGAAAAACAATGTCTGTTTTGCTGTCCTTCCGTAACCGACCTCATTAATATGCATATTTTGCGACAGAGAAATTTTTATTCCTGTTGAATAAATGCTTTCAGGTATACTCAACTAAATATGGAATTAGTTTTATTTTATCCAATTCAATTTTGGCAATGTATGTGTTTGAAATACAGAAAAATTCTGTGGTTGTCCTTCCGTAACCGTGAAAATGCCCTGCTGTGTTTTTTAAGGGACATGCACTGTGTACACTGTAAGTCCCCGACTCGTAATCATTGGGCATTGAGTGTCATGGGTTTAAATCTGTTGGGTGACATGTGTAGTGTCCTTGAGCAAGATACTTTTCCTCATGTACTCATCTCCAGTGCAAGGAAGGTAACAGACTCATGGTGAAGGAAGTGTGACGATACTCTCAAAATGAAAGTTGAGTCTGGCTCAATTTGGTTCAAAAGAGAGATTGGCAATATCCGACCTATGTAAATACTGGCCATCACCTGTACTTTTACCTTTATCTTTGATATCTGCTGTTACTATTTGGAAAGATCCATGGATAATTGAAAAATAAAAGCAGTTTTGTCACCTTTTGATGATGTTTGTCAGCTGATCTATGTATAATGATTGATTAAAACATTCTAAAAGAAATTTATAGTTTTCTGATTTTCCAAACTGAGGCTCACCCCATCACCAAAATATGCATTACTTAATGTTTGCCTAGTTTCATTGCAATGTTAATTACTTGCGTGGTTTTGATAACAAGCATTTGACAAGTACTTGCTTTTAATCTAAATTTGTATGCAAAAGAAGTGTTGAAGTTGTTCATAAATTTCTTTTCAATTTGAATTTAAATTTTAGATTAAACTACAGATGTGCGAAAAAGGTATTGAATGAGTCTTAGATTTCTAGTCATGTCTCTCTCCCCAAATTACTTATTCACCGAAAGCACTAAAACTTTCAAATGTCTGGGGATCACTTTGCCTTATTATTAACTTGTAAAAAAAAAACTTTGTCAAGAAAAGGTTGTTGAACTGTTTTATGCAGATGTTTTTAACAATTTGAAATTTTGAAAATGTTTTGGTGAGAGTGATAAGAATAACAACATAGGAGATTATTGAAGTAGCATCTTAATGTAATTAGTGATGAAACATTGGGAAGAGAGCAGCGGCAGCATTTAAGATGTTAGCTAATAATGTAAACAACCTTTTCAAAAGAATGCTCATGAATTGTGATCATAAGTGCAATCATAATTGTGAATATATAGTAACAAACTGAACTGTCTTTTATCATATTCAAGCACACTGTTGAATCCTGTGTGATCCTGTGCAGTTGGAACCAAAAAAATGTATGATTAATATGGACCAACTTCCATAACTTAAACAACTAATCAAGATATACTTTTTCCTTGA
This sequence comes from Ophiothrix spiculata, assembly GCA_000969725.1. NCBI lineage: Eukaryota > Metazoa > Echinodermata > Ophiuroidea > Amphilepidida > Ophiotrichidae > Ophiothrix > Ophiothrix spiculata. Next base: position 39,071 of record JXSR01S008253.1, read on the forward strand.
TCAGAACAAAAATCATGAATATCGAATAGGTAAAAGGTGTCATAATTGGGGGGTGAGGGGGATATTTCCCATTTATTTCTTTATTTTTTTTTTTTGCAAATTTTCCCTGGTCCGACAACAATTGCCCACAGTTCAGGTCATATCCCAGTGAACAGGGAGCAACTTTTTTGAGAAAGTGCCCTTGGATCTCATTATTGCCCTTGACCACACAGGATTATTTAGCCTGATCCTGAGGCAAATTTTAAGGACCAGGGAAAAATTTGCTCTTTTGTTCCCCTTAAAAATACTTGCAAGAGTTAGACCCAACCCAGCTTTTCTTAGCTGACTTGTGTATGTATGTATATATGTACGTACGTATGTATGCAGCTACTTTATGAAGAGCATATTTGTTGTTGATGTTGTTGTTGTTATTGTTGTTGTTATTGTGGTTTTAAGTGATATTTGAGATACTTTATGGAGTCTGAATTAAGAAAAGGACTTGTAATTGTTTGAACCGATAGCACTGATTCAGCATGCGTTGGTGTTTATCAAGGGAATCTCCCCATAAAGCAATATTCACAATTTTGTCCAATATTCTGTATTTTCTGTGTTTGTTAATAACCTCATTTCCTGTTTCCAAGTATGTGGCTTTAGCTTGTCCCAATATAAAAGCAACAAGTAAAGAAAAATTATTCAAAATAGTTGTCAATTGATATTATCATAAATATGTTTTTAAAAGGTGTAGATATAACTCTAAAACATGGTTTTATCCCATTTAATTTGATCACTCCGGTCCGTAGATATGAACAATTAAAGAAAGCCTTTGAAATCAACTTTGGTCCACTTTGTTAGAATAGACACACCATTAATGATATGCAGCAGTTGAAATGACAAGTATATAATATGGAGGTATTCTGTAACCATACAATCAATCCAACCAACCCTACCTACTATTGAAGTTTATCTTCAACTGAAGACAGGCTAAAGTTTTCATATCAAAGAATGGATCTTCGTGATACTCCTATATCCCTTTAATCTTTTACTTTTGGTTAGATTATCGGGTAATTTATGATACAATTTCCCAAACCAATCGTCCAAAAACATATTGTAATGAAAAATGTACACCAATTACACTGTTTAAAGTTACAAACGCTAACATGAACCAAGGACAAATCAAAAGATAAAATAAATTAATGATTCATCTAGCCCATCAAAAGGACAAACAGTGTCAAATCAACCAGACGTACCAACTTGTTTAATATTAACCAATCCTATTTAAGTCTGATCCTTAAGTCATGAAGTGAGTCCAAGTGATGTTTCTCCTTATCATGTGATATTTTTAGCCATTTCCATTTAACATTTTCTCTGTTATACCATTATATAGAATAACGTTCCAATGATAAATTTTCAAAGATTAACAAATCAGACCACAAAGATTTTGAGCATCTTTACAAAATGTGCCGTAACTTTTGAATCCAAATAATACAAAACAGAGAAAGCCAATTGTATGCATAATCTATCATAATATTATAAAGCTTGTTCAAAATTCTACCCTACTTCCTCAGAACAAAATGTCAAAGTTTGTTGCATTTTTTATTGGGACACCCTGTAAAGATTCATGTTGGCTGCAAATAAATTTAAGAAACGAAAGTTTGTTATTTACGTTTTGTAAAATAACATGTTTCAGATTTGATGTTTCATTTTTGTTTTTTACAAGTTAATCACAAGTTGAAACGTTCTGAATAAATTTCGATTGAAGTTAGATTCAATTGGAAATCAACTTACAAGTTCTTTTGAAAAATCAGAAAAAAATATCATGCTGGAGTTTTACCTCTTGTCATCTTCCTATCTGTTGATCAACATCATTTACCAAATGCAGTAGTCATTCTTTTTACCCAAAGAAAGTTAATATTTTATGCTTTCACCATGCTGTTTACCAATGAGAAAGAACACAGAACACCCTGCCAATAATAATTTCCTCATTAAACTGATAGGATATTTTTGGTGGTACTAAACTTTCAATTCCGTCTTGTATGTTGTGATAGACACCATTTATCCACCAATATGGATTTAGCCTGATTAGGTGTCATTTTATGGGGAACTACCTTCAGGCTACTCTAGATTCTATATAATTTGATTTTGAGTTTGAATTTCAATTTTGTAAATATTTCTTTATTACTATTGACGAGTGCTGGAGATTGCGTTAAGTGAAATGCATCATATAGAATAACGTTCCTGGTGTGCGTGTTAAGTAGTGTAATTCAATTTTGTTTCATTACATGCCTAGCATGGAAAATTAGTCTCTGTACTAATCAGTGGTGGCTAAATTGAGATTTTGATACTTAACATAATCATCTAAATGTATTATATATCTGATTAAACCATGATGAAAAGAAAATCTGAACATTTGATGGTCGGATACAGAGTGAGTTTTGATACAAGAAAATGGGAGATAAACCCTCAAAGCTACAGTATCATTAGTTGCCTGAATGAATTTGTTTGGTCTTATTGAAAGTGCTATGTTTGAAGGAAAAGAATATTTTTGTCTACTGTAACTGCTCTACCTTTGGCACATTCATAAAAGGTTAATATTCATTTGTCCTTACAACACAGGTTAACAATAAGGTAGTTATCACTAATAGTATTTTGGTGGTACTTAACATGCAATTCCACTTTGCATGAGACACCATTTATCTACCAATATGGATTTAGCCTGAATAGGTGTCAGTTTATGGGAAACTACCTTCAGGCTACTCTAGATTCTATATAATTTGATTTTGAGTTTGAATATCAATTTTGTTAATGTTATTTCTTTATTACGCTAGAAATTACATTAAGGGAAATGCGTTGTATAGAATAACGTACCTGGCATGAGTGTTAAGTAGTGAAATACAATTTTGTGCCATTATATTACATGACTTGCTTGGGAAAGTAGTACCAAACACTTTGAATCAGTTTTGCCTGTGGTGGTAAATTGAGATTTTGATATGTGACGTGTTACATTAAATAGTACAACTTGTCAACAAACCGAATTCTGAGCTACAGCCGTCTGAAATTGAAAATGAGTGGAAAAATGGTTGGGAGGCCGATTTTTAGATATCGTAAAAAAATAAAGTCCTTGAATCTTTTTTTATTCTATATTTTAATTTTTTATATATTTGTAATGAATAAACTTGTTTTCTGAAAAAATACACTCTAAATGTAAAAATTGAGTTGTTTGTGCCCAAGTCAGATTCGGTTTTTGCTGAAAATGTCTGTTCAACCGTCACTGAGTACCAAGTATGACCAATTTGCAAGACAAATATCAGCAATTCTGATAATTTACCCTTGCAAATTTGGTATCGCTGTCTTTATTACAGTCTCAAGAGCATATATGTGATGACTCACCCCGAAAGGGGGGACTTTGCAGATGATACCAATTTGGAGTTTATCATTGCATCTGTTACAGCATTTTCCAAGCTTTAAAATGACACCTTATTTGTCGAAATTGATCAAGGCAATCAAATTTTACAACAAAAAAATCTGCTGGAAATTCTTATTATTTTCTTTATTTTTTGCTACCTATTTTCACCAGTATCTTGAAAAGTGTTCTGTCGCAAAGTCCCCCTTTTCGGGGTGAGTCATCACATATGCCAAATTTGATGTCAATCGAGCGAGTTTAAGTGCTGGTTGCTATGAAGATTTGGAGTTTAAAATTATCATGATTTTCAAACACGTTTTTCTCAAAGGTGTGTTTTGTAAATCCAACAATGTTGTCATTCTTTGTTTTGTCATAGCTTGGTAACCAGAATGTCCGATGTCCGATGCCTTTTTATTTTGATATCATTTTAAAGCTGGTTAAACAGTCAAAAACAAATCAGTTTTGATTTATGGTCCCAACATGTACATCTTGATGTAACATGTCACATATATAGTGTAATTGCATAAATGGCATAAATATGATATGTTCAAGTATTTAGTTGTCTAAATGTATTATCAATGCAATACTTTTGCTGAAAAAACAATGAGGACCATTTGGAAAAGGAAAATCTGAGCTTTTGGTATTTCCTCCAGGGTTAGTTTGATATAAGGAATAGACTTAGTGTCTAATGGGAAAGCTATGGATACCTTTGTCAATTTCTGACTATTGACAACCACATCTTCACTCATATGCTTCTGTGAGGTGCTGTTAATACGCTGGTACCCTCGATGTGGGCGCTTCACAATATGGTTCAGACTGCCCATCATCGCAGTCAAAATTAGTCAAAATTTTGACCAGTAGAATTAAACAACTTGCCAGCTCACTCGCCCTTTCTAACTACACAGCAATTGTTCGTGAGTGGAATGTTTTGTTGAAGAGGTCGACAAAACGGTGATGTTTACATGCGCGACCTCTGCATGACGCACAGCGTTTAACAACGCGTTACAAGAAATTCACGCAATCACCAATGCGTTACGTGTGTAAGTGTTTGAGGCTGAAAACAAATGTCTTCAGGATACGGGCCAATGAAGTGCTTAGATTGATTAGCGGTTACCTGCGTCTTATTTTGGATAAGATGTCGGAGCCCAGCGCATGTTGTTAACACCATTAGATCTGTAATTCAGTTCTGTAATTCAGTAGTCTTGTCACTTTTCTGTTTTCTATCTTGTTTCTCTCAATGTGGCTTTCTATCATTTATGTGCTGCTTTGTAGTTGAATGAATGGAATTATTCGAGCTTATACAGAGCAATAAAGGCTGGACCACGATACTTTTATGGGCTACCAAATATTGGGTGAACAAGTATCCATTATTAAATCCATTCCAAAGTATTATCCAATAACAATATAGGATAGTTGATAAAACATTTGTTATTTATTACATATATTTGAAGATAAATTTATGTGATACTAAGTATTTGGTAATACTCATCAATAAGTCTTTATTCTTTTTTAGTAAGTATATTAGAATTGATTGACTTAAATTCAATGTTATGACTACAACTATGCTTGTTGCTCAAAAACTTTGGTGACCCATGTATATCAAAATGTATGGTTTGAATGGAGAAAAAAATTATGTTTCATTGATTAAAACTGTGCTGATGAATTTTATATCTAGATATATGACCAGCTAAGATGGTTTTGATCTAACTATGTATTGTCTAATATCACTTAGTATCCATTAAACCCAATTCTTTTACTACAAATACCCTGTTTAATCTGTAATTACAGGTGCTGATAGTTCCTTAACTAAAGTAGCAGCTCAAATCTTGGAGACCTGCAACAATGAGTTAGCAGCCAACGAAGAACACCTATCACAATTAGAAAAAGACATCTCCGTAGCACAGGAGGCCGCATTTGCAGCAGCGCCGAGCACACCGATGAGTAGCTTTGCCAATGATGACAGCATGACTGGTAAGTTAGAGCAAGTAAATGATAAAAACTAAATATAAAAATTTAAAGCTGTTAGCCATTTGTAGCCCATTTACTAGTTTTAATAATTCAATATATATATGGTGATATTTCATGAGGTGGGTCAAAAATGTGTTACATTGTCAAAATGGTCAAAAAAAAACATTTTTTGATATGATGTTAATATTATTGATCTCTTTCAATTCAAGTAACTTTTAAGCCAAATATCACTTTTGTTTTGGCATAATGAGCTAATTAATGGTTAATTACTCCATAGACGGCAATGCAAACTGTAATTTTCAAACGCG
>JXSR01S008256.1:0-16478 GCA_000969725.1 Ophiothrix spiculata
AAATTTTGTCGGCGTTTCGCAGAAGTCAATGGCTGTTAGCCCAGACCCAATATGTAATGAAATGGAGTATGGGTCTGGAAACTCAGACTAGATCATAGATGAATGCTGATTTTTTGGAAATTTCAATGATGTTCAATCTTCATGGTGAAAATGCAGAATAATTAAGAAGAAACGTTTCAAAATGATCTTTCTGTAATTACCTTTGATTTGAAGTCCTTGCTTAGACGTTTTTCTGCCATTCTGGAGTCTCCAAAAAGGATGAAATAAGGGCGTCAATTCTGAATCAGCTGTTTCAAAGTGCACTTTGTAAACATTGGACTTTGACCCGACTTTCCCGGAAGATGACAAATTGAGGTCAAATCTGCCTTGGTCACAAATACAGAAAATATTGGATTCTATATAATATTTATCATGAATTTTCTACTATATGAATTTAAAAAATTTCCCCCAAATAATATTTTAAAGCCTTCATAATATTTTTTTATTACAAAACAACTATAAATAATGTTTAAAGTATGAATTAATAACCACAAAATTTATTTTTACTGGGTGCATCTAATTAATTGTGCAAGTACTTCGCTGTTTCCGTAGGCATTGGAGAACAATACACCTTCAAAACGTGAGTAAAAAATAACAAATTTCGGTGCTTTTAAAGACAATCTGGTCACATATTTTATAGATACAGAATATTGACTGTGTATATTAGTCATGTATGATTTTGTGTTCTGATTTAAGTATGTTAAAGAGCAGAAATTATCAATTGCGTTGTAAGCTTAATCGGTACGATCGACAAAAATGATGAGACTGAGTGAGAGACACGATGACTGTTCACAATTGTGTTTCTGATAGAATATATCTACACTAACAGAGTATGATAGAAATGACAAATGCACAAACATAACTGTATATTTATAAAATCAAAAATGGATATATTTTTTGTTTAAGTGGTTAGAAACCTTTGAGGCTTTGTCCTGTAAAAATTCATCATGTCATGAAGACTAGTTAAAGGTTCTTCAACGGTATCATGTATGTGTGTCTTTTTTATTTTGGTCGCTCACCTCACACACACCGTTGAAGCAACGAACGGCGATTTACGAGGAGCAACGTAAACAGATAGCGAGCGAAGCAAAAATGATTCGCTCCCAAAATCTCTTTTACCAGTCTTCACTTGCTACGGTCAACCACGTGAATTTACGCGAATGTCCTGTCTGTTACAGTCATAAATGTTGTATAACGAGACTAATTTGTTACGCGAATGAAATTGACAAGCAAATTTAGTCCCGCTGATTAACACGGGGAGAGAAAAGATCCTCAATTTCCAAAAAATGCAGAAAGTTTTAGCGGAATTTAAATTATTGATGTGAAAATTAAGGAAACAATGATTAGGTGCAGACCAATTTGGGAGTGAGTATCAATATTTTAAAGGGAAATTTTTGGCGCTCCTCGGTTTTGTATAGCTCAATGTGCAAACTTAGTATAGGGTAGAATTCGTAAATGATAAAAGACCTTCCCAATAAAAGAGAATGTCTTCTACCCGGTCTTACTAAGTTTGCTGCAAACTAATGAAGACATGATCATCATTTTCAATCATTATCATTCATGAGACATTATTCATTTATTGTTGAATTTTCTGTATCTGTATCTGTATCTAGTTCTGTCGGCAGGGTAGAATATTTCTACTTTTCACCAACTTCAGACATAGTTCACAACAGTTTTCAAAATATCTTATTATTCACTTTCAAGTTGCACACATTATATTAAAGTAATATCTGGATCTGGATTGGTTTGTCGGTAGAACACCCTATGTATGGGCAACATCACCATCATCATCGTAAAAATCGTGAAAATAATTGAATAATTTGGTCATGTTCTAAATTGAGCTTGCTGGGCATAACACTTTTGTATTTGGAATCAACTCCCTGCCAATATCCGGAATGCAAACTCTATCACAATTTTCAGAAGACTGTTGAAATCTCATCTTTTTAATGTAGCGTATGGACAGTAGTTATTTCCTTATGCCATGGCGCCTTTGAACAATGTTTTGATTTAGGCGCCCTATAAGTTTTTGTGATTGATTGATTGATTGGTAAGTCAAATTTTTAAATGCCAAGGAAGATTTAATGTCCGCCGTCCACCTTGTGTAGTCCAAAAGATTTCCGCTATTTTAAGTCGTCAAAAACTTCCATTTTAAGTTGCTTGTAATTTATAAACATTGGGAGGGCTGATGTATCTAATTTCATTCATTAAAACTATCTCGATCGGTCAAATTCACTCTGAGCATTTTATTGCCGACTCTCGATCTCAGGAAGTGAATGACGTCATTTTGGAAAATTTTAACAGTGCCGCCGCAATTTTTTTTGCTGGCTCTCAAATCATATAAATGTTGTTTTTGAGAAAGGTTCCTGTTCTTGATGTTTGTTACATAAATTTGTTTTGTAGGAATGGTAGTAGTTTGAATGTGTTATATGATTTTTAATTAAGAGAGAGAGAGAGAGACGGTTGTATGTATTGCATTGCCATTGCATAACAAACTGAAACACATCTTCTATATTAAACATTAAAGGTGCAATTCATGATTCTGGTGTGACAACAATCTCACCTCTTTTCTAGCCAAATAAAAAGAAGAGTACAACGTATGCATTGAACGTATGCCGAAAACTTCATTTGATTCCGACCATTCGTTTTCAAGTTATGATCTTTTCAGTATTTTAAAAACCTCTATATAGGCTATTGACACTGTTCTGTAATTATTATTGGGCTTAAAGACGGTAATTAGAAAATGACACATTTTCTCACTTTTTTCTAAAATGCAAGCTTGCACATTTGAAAGAATGGTTTAGGGCTCGCAAAATTTCAGTCAAGGATTCGTCCTAGCTGAAAAACTCAATTTTGATAGAGATAACCTTGAGGATGAACAGTGGAACATGAATAGCCAAGATCACAAATTTTACAAATACGATCTTCTGGTAGTATCCTTGGAATAGTATAACAACCTTTTTCAATTCATGAGTTGATTAGACTAACGCGCGCATCCATATCCCACAGCCCGTGTCCTGTATTTTTGCGGCCCCGCAACCTGCAGCCGGCGCTTTAATCACTCTCTTTAATTATAATTTATCCTGCATGTTCATGATGTTAAAATTGGAACATTTTATTTGCATACCCAAAATTTAGAGGTATGTCATTTCCATTTTTTAGAATAAACTGTTTCACAGCATTAAAGGAGCTTGTTCTGATTTTTTCAAAATTTGGTTTTCAATAACGTATGAAAGATGGCCTCTGAAGAAGTCATAAGTTTCAAAAATTTAGCTGAATCGGTCTGTTTTGATTTTGTATTTTAGGGTCACCTAGATACATTACTTTGTAAAATAAATTATGGTTACCCAAAGATTAATTAAACACATCTCCACTTGCCAGAACATAATGAGCCGTGAAATTTCACATGGATTATGAAAAAATATATGAGCAATATTTTGGTACCAAAATCTCAAAAAAGTATTGTTTGAAATAAAATTCTCCTTTCTTGCACTAAAAATGACTTAGCCTTAAATTCTTCATAAATGATATTTGATTTTTTCCATCAATAAAAATAAAACATACCTAGACAGGAAATTGCATTGTTTAAAAAGACCTCCCAATTTCCTGAATGTTGTAGAGAATCAAAGTAATTAAATGCAATTAAATTAATATTGTAATTAGTACACAAGTGAAGGAAAGTCTTCATTCAAACTACATTACTTTAAGGTGGATCTCCATCTTGCTAACAGCAGAATTACCAATTGAGCTGAGGGAAACATTGGAATCTAGCCTTTCTCTAGAGCTGTACTCTATGGTGTGAAAGTCAAACTAAATAATTTACCTGGTAATTATTAATTAATTTCTTTCTTTCTTTTTTTTTTGTTATTTTCAGAAGTTATCATTGTTCATGTATTATCAGTGTTGAAAATTGACACCTTGCCTGTTAATACAAAAGTGGTGCTAATATTGGAAAAATGTAACTTTATTTTTGTTGTTGCTTATTCTGTAGGTGATATCTAGGCAACATCTTTTGTCTGGGTGTAAGGCATAATACCAAAAAAACAAAGTGGAAGGGCCGGGAGCAACCAGTGGTGCTTCTCGAGCTTTCCCTCCTGGTAGGCAGCTAGAGACACCACGCCAATATCCCAGGTAAGTCAACTCAAGGAGCAATAACTAGAGCAAGCTTTCCCTCTTGGTAGGGAACTAGAGATGCCACACCAATATCCAATGTAAAGTTGGAGCGATAACCGATCGCTATTATGCCAGAGGGAAAACTAGCTAGCTTTCCTCCTGTAAGGCAACTAGTAGTAGTAACACCATGCCAACAGGGACTTTCGTTTTAGGAGAGTGAGCTCTACTGAGCCACCCTGCTCCCCTCAAATGCTTTATGAGAGCTCAATTAATAGAGCGCCTTGCATGATGGTATTAACATCTAAATTTTCAGATAGCTCCCCTAATTGCTCCCCTAAAGAACTTCGGGGGAGCTTCTGATAGAGCTTCTGGAAATTTCAAATGGAAGTCCCTTTGCTAATATCCCATGTAAATTAGGAGTGATAACTAATCAATATTTATGCCAGACGTAGAACAAGTTTTCCCTCCTGAAAGGCAGCTACAGAAACCATGCCAATATCTCCTGTAAGCTAGATGATCACTATTTATGCCAGGGGTAGAGCGAGCGTTCCTTCCTGGTAGGCAGCTTGTGACACCATGCCAATTTCTCATGTAAGCTAGCAGCATTATGATCACTATTTATGCCAGGGGTAGAGCAAGCGTTCCCTCCTGGTAGACAGCTACAAAAATCACACCAATGCCTTATGTAAGCTAGCAGTGATAAGATAGCTATTTATGTCTGGGGTAGAGTTAGCATTCCTTCCTGGTAGGAAGCTTGTGACACCATGCCAATATCCCATATTGGTGGCCTTGCTAGGTATGTTCAGAAAATTTTGAAAAGTGAAATATTTTCTTAGTGGATTTAAACTAAAGATGACAAAATTTGCAACAAAATAGTGGTTCAATCAACTTTCTAGGTTAAAGTACTTTTTAAGTTGCAACAAAAAGCAGATTTTGCAAAATTGCCAAAAACTATTTGCCCACTTGTGACATCACAAGATGGCTGCTGCCCATTTTCCCATAGAAAACAGAGTAAATTTTTACATCATTTTAGCACATACGACCATCATTTTCATGATTTGTAGTTGATAAGATGTTGTATATTTGTCATTTCCAAACATAACCATATTCTTTTCATTTAGTAACAGGATTTAAATAGGATAAATATTGAAATAAAACATTTTTCTTAGACTTACACACTTAAAAAGTCTTCTGAATTCTGCAGACTTACCATATCAAATCTGTCCCTGATCACAGTTTTTGAAATGAAGGGCGCCATCGCTTGGTTTTTGCAGAGCTAGCCTTGCGGCAAGATTACATTATGTTTACAGTGTTGTACCAGGCTGAAATTCAGAGAAACCTCGAACAGAAACCCCATGAATTACCATACCCTCCATCCTTTCCCCTGGCGTAAATTAATATTTTGATTCTTATTTTTCCAAAAAAAAAAAAATTACTAATTTCAATAATTTCAAACAAATTTATGTTTCTCTTAAGTACATTGTTCAGGTAGTAGGAATAGTTTTTGCACGAAAAAAGAAAAAAATTACTAATACTATATGTAACATTTTGATTCTTGTTTTTACTACTTGTAGCACACACCGCCAAAATGATTCTTATCCAGTAAACAAAAGCAGTAGCAGTTCTGGTAAGGGGCCTAATGCGCCACGATGGATCCCTCCAAACACCAGACGGGATAACAGATCCACTCCGGAAGAACGTCAAGAGCTTGTGTTCCGAAAGGTTCGATCGTAAGTAGAATTTCAAAATGTTCTTTCAGATTAAATCTTGTTTGATGACTTTAAATGGATTCAAGTGAACTGGTCCTACAATGGAAATAATCTGGGGGGGGGGGGTAACTGGGTATTCTGGTTGGGTAACTATCTACATGCCAAAAAATGGGACATTAATATAGTGTATCAAATCACCCTTGTGCAGTTGTGCTCATCAAATCTCACATAGGTTATCATATTTGGCTTTTCAGTGTGTCTGGTCGGGTAGAAACTCAATAATGATAATATCTTGAATGCTAATAATAAGTGTTTCAAAATTCTAAGGAAGTTTAAAATTGCTCAAATGGTGTTCAATGGTGATGTTGATTTTTGACAAAAGCCTACAATTTCGGCTCAAGGGCTAAAACACATAGTTTTGCATTTCTGGATAGCCTAATAAATTTTTTAGAATCTAGAAATCAATATCCAGGATAGAGTTGTGCTAATTGTTGGCTTAAATTGTTTCATTTGTTTGTTTCAGGATTCTTAACAAGTTGACACCAGAGAAGTTTGACAAGCTGGTCTTGGAATTACTTAATGTGGGAATTGACTCAAGGGTTATCTTAAAGGGGATTATACTGCTGGTGAGTACTTCCTGACCTCAAAGAACTATTTCCTTTGTTTGCCATTCATTGACCTTATAGCTGTTTAGCATTTAGCTGTGATATCCGTGACCGAACATGGTCATGCATGCTTCTTGAACAGGGTGCAATTTTCAGATACACAACACAAATTGCAGTTACACTGTAAGTCTCGGAAGTGAGAGTACATCTTTAAGGTAGTGACAGTCCTTGAGCATATATATGCTCATGTAATATATTCTTTCGCAAACAATAATGTGAAGTCATGTTTAATTTATACACAGGGTTCCCTCACAGGCTATTATAAACGGTGGCTGGGTTTAATATTATTATTTGAAGGTTCAAGGTTATTATTTCAATTGGATGAGATATTGCATTTTTATTTTGTTTCTCTATCTTTTTTTTTTAATACCAAGACAACAACTAAACAAGAATGTTAATTGAATAACTTATTGCTTTTTTGCAGGTATTTGAAAAAGCACTTGAAGAGCCGAAGTATAGTTCTATGTACGCACAGCTATGTAGGAGACTAGACGAAGACGCCCCTTCTTTCGAGCCTTCGGGCTCAAACAATAGAGTAAGTTGACTTAATTTACTCTTTTAAAATACATTGTTTGTTGCTAAGTTTGATCGGGAATGGCCCTTGGTCAGCATGATGTTTTTATTAGTCCTTTCTTGGTTATCTAGGCATAGGCCTAGCATTCTTTGTCATGAACACCCATGTGTCCCTACAGACAAATCTGTATAAACAAACAAACTAAAAGCTTAAAGAAATATTGGTGTGCAATCATGATCATGATAATTTTAATGAGAGATAGATAAGAAGAAAAAAAAATCTTCATCAAAGTCCAATGTTGGATATTCCGCATCATATTATAGCACTAGAAAATGTTCTTTTATGTTCTTCTACTTTGGTATGATAAAGCGAGATTACTGGAGTAATCTTTGCGAATTACATACTATAGAATATTACGTGCACTTAATGCTTTGCTGGAGGTTGCATTTTGTTGTCCGTATAATTGCCGTCATAAATGTATCTTACAAAATTTTGTAGGTTCTTGTACTTCGGTATGATATAGCACGATTAACCCCTAACTATCGGAAGTTGAAAAACTGTCTAAGTCCGAATACATCATACAAATAATTCTGGTTCCCCCTCTCCCCGTGATTCGAACCTCTGACCCCCTGCATCCCGTTTCAATGTCCAGCTATGGCAAGCCACCGAGCCAGCATGCCTCGGCAGCAATTCCGTGCCCATTCTTATCCGGAGTCTAGACTATGACGTATTCGAACTTAGGCTAATTCATGATTTCTGCCTGTAGTACTATGTAGTTCATAGGAGGGAAAGGGTTAATAGAATAATCTTTTGGAATTAAACCATGAAGAATATTAGATGCAGTTTATCCTTTGCTGGAAGTTGTATTTTGTTTTCCGTATAATTGCCCACATAAATGTATCTTACAAAACTTTGTTCCCTTCAGACCTTCCGTCGTTTGCTGATCAACAAATGCCAAGATGAGTTTGAGAATCGATCCCGAGCCTTTGCGGCGTTTGAAAACAAACGGGTGCTCACCGATGAAGACGAGGATGAGCGCTACACTGCCAAACTTAAGATGCTGGGAAACATCCAGTTTATTGGTGAGTTCAAACCCTCCTAGTGAGCCATTATGCAATGTTAGAAGTAATTACTGCCTTCAGAGTTTCCAAAATGAAAACTACGAGGATAAAAAACTATTATTGAAGTCAATAAATGTCCTATAAATCACATCTGTATGGTGCATATGTTTGAGCGTGTGCGGCTATTCAACTACAGAAAAATAGACTATTTGTATTTTGAATGGCATTTGACATCGCGTTTGTTTTTACAAAATTGAGTTCCGATACTGAACCCGGTGACACCTAGTTTTCAATATGCATCGGTTGCATTTCAGAAATTAAGATTTTTAATATGTTGCTGTTGTTTTTTCTTACAGGGGAGCTTGGAAAATTGGAAATGCTCCATGAATCAATCCTGTACAAGTGCATTAAACAGGTAATTATGATACACTCCTCTCCCTCCCCCACCCCCAGTAACACATTTTATAGATATCTGAAAATGTAAAATCAGCTTTATTTTGATGGTATAGGCAAATAAAGATTTATTAGACAATTTAAATAACAAAAAAAAAACATAGTAGGGGTTGCATTTTTTAAACAATAGGGCCATGTACTCTGAATGTTTCTTTTAATAAAGGTCAGGGCAGGGAGGATTGGATAGCAACATTATAGAAGGTCAATGTTAAAATCACCCATTGGATATGACAAAAAACAAATATGCCTAGTGGGGTTGTATTTACATGTAATGGGCCCTGCAATATGGATTTTGTTTATGCTATAGTATAATATGATGCTTGTGTGATTATGTGATGTCCACAGGAAAAAGCTCTAACAGAGGACACTCGGTATAAAGTCTCTTAAGTTGATCAATTCTAGGCAAGGATTTCAATAATTCATGTAGTAATAATTCCTCACCCACAGACCCCAAGATCACTACCTTTCATGTATTTTGATACAATAAAATATGTAAAGGGTTGTCATAGTAAAATTTCCATATAGTTTGTGATGGTATTTTATTGGTCAGTCACAAAATTGTAGAATACTTAGGCCTTTAAAAAAAATTGTTTGATTGGCGTAACCCGACCGACCCTATTTTTACCACCGACCATAAATATTTTTATTTTTTTGAGCATGGTAAAAAATCTCCAAATCCCAAATTTTATGGGAATCAATTCATTGGGCCCGAGATATGGCTTGAAGAACATTCAAAATGACAAATAAAAGATGTGTTACAGAAAAAGTGAAGATGTTTTTGTATATGTGTCGTATATTTTGTGTTCTTGTATGTGAAACATACATTTGTAGACTTAAATGATAAACATTTTTTTTTTTAATCCGATCTACCATGGATCTACCTACACTTTTTTTTTCTATGTTACGCTAATCAAACAATTATTTTTTTAGGCCTTATGGGTGATCCTATCAAGAAAAAAATGCCAGGTCAAAGATAACCTTTTTTCTATTCGCTTGTTTTTCAGTTGTTGGACAAGAGAGGATTGGACACATTGGCGGAGAAAGCCGAAGACTTGGAATGCCTCTGTAAGATAATGAACACTGTGGGCCGCAGATTAGATCATGATAAAGCCAAGGTACGGAAGAAATGTTATGAAAAGTTCTAATTTGAAATTTGTTTCGTCATTAAAAGTTTGGCTCTTAACTGTACCTGTGATGCTACATTTGGTGGTGTATTTGTAAGGTTTCTGTCGACATCTCAACATGAAATCTCATTTGTCGACAAAACTTGGCAAGTAAAATTTCATAGAACTTACGTTTAATTGTCAATTAATGGCTGTTTATTAGCAGTTGAGAAATTTTACAAATGTTGCATAGATAATTTACAACAAAAAGTTACAAAATATTAATTTTACATCATCAATATTGTCGTAAGCTGTCGTATGCAGAAAAAAAAACCTAGCACATTACGATGTCTAAAACGGGTCATTAAGCTTATCCTAATAATTTCATTTTCCCGCAAAAAACAACAATTGATATCAACTTTATGTCAACACATATGTCGACGTTGACAACAAATTATTGCAACATGTCGACATGAAGAAACAGTCTTGACAGAAACCTTTGTATTTTGTTAACAACTTGTCAAGAAGGTAAAAAAACCATGTATTGTGAGTTTGTTTTGGCTTACCTTTAATATGATTTCACCTTTTTTATAAGTTTTGTATCAAAATTGTGGAACTGATTTACAAATGTTCTTTCTTTGTTTTGTTTTTAGGTTTGGATGAACCAATATTTTCATCGTATGGAAAAGTTTTCAGAAAATGAAGAGTTACCATCACGAATCCGTTTCATGCTGCAGGACTGCATTGAATTGCGGAATAATAATGTGAGTACTGAACATATCATATTCCTAAACAAACAAACAAAACAAAAATTGGCTCCCTTATCTGGATATAAAAAGCAACACCATACTGTAAAATAATCTTTTAAGGACAAAAATCAGTTTCAAAATTGGCTAGGAAACGTCCCCCTCGGAAGTTTAAATGGCTGTCACCCAAAACAGTGTATTATATGTGTCCCGTCATATCGAAAGGTACCTTAATACCGGCATAGTCAATTACGAGATACAGGCCATTGAAGCTGAGCATAGTCAAAAATCACGTCCATGGTCGAATTTCTAATTTTATCAGAAAAGTTACCTTTGAAGTGTATTCTATCATGTTAATCAGGTTCCAACATCCAAAAAATCCTTTCTCCATTCAGGTTTAACCAGTACAGAAACTTTAAACTTGATTTTCTCAGAACTTTAGTTTTCGGAATCAGCCCGATACCTTTTACCAATTTGGATGTAACTTTGTAATCGAACATCCAATAACCAAAAGCAAGGTGTCATTTTAAAACTTAAAATATAATCTTTCAGATGAGACCAAAAAATCAATTTTAATGTTGCCGGACTTTAGGTACCTTTCGATATGACGGGTCACATATATGGAAACCATAGAAGATGTATCTCAAGAGTTGTGGCAATTTCATTGTACGAAAATTCAATATTTGCACGATGCTTACATGTAGTCTTTGCTGCATGTAATACAATGCATTGCATCATCATGTGAAAAAGTCTTTGTTTTGTAGATGTCATGCTCTGGAAATGGACAACCTTTGAACCGTCTCTGTAATGCTAAAGAACCAATAATTTAATATTTTTTGACGAGGTTTGAATTTTTCCTGTGTAAACATATTTTGAAATGCGAGTATTCTTACCATTTTTTCTTTTGATTTGAAACTATGAAATTCTCTCAGATGTATATTCAGCAATCCAGATGAGATATTTAAAAATTAGAAAAGAATATATGAGAAATTAATTTCTCATATTTTTTTTTGTTAGAAATAATTTGTTTCTCTATCCAATGCTTCTCACTAGAGAAGTGAAGAGAAACGTTGATATTAATTGAAGGCCTATAGATTAATATCTAATGCTTCAATACCATCAGGTCTCTTTAGCTCAGTGATAGAGCCTCCATCTGGCAACTGGAAGGTCCCAGGTTCAAGTCCTGGTCGAAGCTGGGGTGTATTTTTTTCAAATCTTGACCCCCGCAAGGGAAAGAATAAAGATTTGCATAGAAAAGAATATTTTGAAATTGCTCATGGTCATTGTTTTTATGTAGAAAGTAATGTATGTATCTGTATTCGGTAGTCGGCAGGGTAGATTATCTATATACATTTCACCAACTTTGACGAGGGTAAACCAATTTCTTACATATACAGGCTTTACGTCCATCCTATCAGACTCGAGGCCCCGAGATTCTGACTTGACGATAGACGACAGAATTTTATTGTTGGGCTTTTTGTAGTGCAAGCGGGCAGTGCGGGCGTTCGAACCAGCAATCTCTGGATTACAAGTCCAATGTTCTAAATGCTTGGCTAATGAGGTGTTGTCTGTTAAAACTTGTTTTCTTTTTCTACAGTGGAAACCTAGGCGATTCAAATCTGATGGCCCACGGACACTTAGGCAGATACACCAAGATGCCGCAAAGGTAAGACTTTATGAAAACATTCATAAGAGAGGGTCATAGATTCAGAAATCATTTTGTATTTCTGTTGCTTTTTGTTTTGAAATAAAACAAGATATTCATTGACTTTTAAACCCTGATTTTAATTTCACTTGTTTTTTTGACTGATTTTGCATACTTTGAATCACCAATAACATAAATTGAATTTGTTTAAATAGATTGTATCAGCAGGCATGAGAATCTTCCTGTTTAAACAGGAATTCCTGTTTTTTTGTAGCCAAATGTATGTGTTTTCCTGTTTTTTAGCCTGTTTTTTCCACACATTTTCCTGTTTTTTCATGGAATTTCATTCTCATGCCTGGTATCAGGGCTCTGGCACCAAATTGATATGCCCGAACAAGAGAGTGGCATAAATAAACTGAGCAACTTTCCAAATATGGCAGAAGTTCCCAATCTTACCTTTCCTTTGGTTATACTACATGACTCCCATCACATCATTTTATTTGATATTTGTTATTGTTGTCCAAGGATATGAATATGCGGCCAGCACCAAACCGTCCAGTGGCACCACAGCAGCAGTCTGATTTCTTTGGTCCTCTCAACGGAGGTGGGATGCACTCACAGCCAGGCTGGTTAACCTCTTCTAGTATGAACGACATCTTTTTGCAAGATACCATGGGTAAGTGACTAAGTGTTCAGTTTTGATTGACAATGAGATTCCTCCTTGAATACCCAAACCACCTCTATTCCATCCAATGGTACCACCACATTGTTGGGGTTTCGTGCCTCTCAACAGGTTTTAAAGATTCAAAGCCAGGCTCCTTAATTCCTTTGAATTTACCTTTTTCTTTTTGAAAGATTCTTTTTCGAGAAAAATTCATTACAATAATGAGATAATTACATATGGGCTGAGAATATTCCATTATATTAATATGTAGACAAATTGTACAAAGAGTGCAAGATATTTAGAAGAAAAGAATATTCTTTTTTTTTTTTACGATAAAAGGAACAGTGTATAAGAGCTGTGTGAGATCGGTGATGGTGTCTGGGCGAAAATGAGATGGGAATTTTGAGGAGGGCGGAGAGAGCGATGATGAGATCGATTTGTGGTTTGAAGTTGAGGGATAGGAAAAAATACTGAGGACTTGATGCAGATGGGTGTGAAAGAAGCAGTGGACAGCGAAGGCGAATAGTGTGCGTTAGTATGGGCATGTGCTGAGGAAGGATGAAGGGCTCTTGATTTCGAGGTGGGTGGTTTGAGGAGGAGAGTGCGACTGAGGAAGACTTGAGGATGCAGATGGAGGAGGAGAGTAAGAGGGTTGGATTATGGAGGGAGGAGGCGTTGAATCGGGTGAGGTGGAGGGAGGGAGTGAAGAAGGTTGCCGGGAGTGCGAGGTGAATCTGGCCATGATCATTGGTGGGGATAAAACCGGATTTAAAATCTTGGCTTACTACTACTATATATGTTGGTTAATTCACAAAATACAAAATCGTGGCCCATAGGCCAAATTGCATTGTACTTACAAAGAGTAAAAAACAGATAAATATATAAACAAGTTCAGAATACAACTAAATACAAAGTAAAATAACCAAATATAAGTATTAAAAGCAAAATTGCACAATTGTCTGAAATCAAACACACACCCACAACTCACACCATATATCACGTCCACATCAGCCCACTCACATAACATCAACTTACACCTACATACTCCCACCAACATCACATTTCAAACATGTACATCCCACCTATACATTCACCCACACACCCCTCTACACCCACCGATGCACACTCACACAGCTACCACACCCCACCAACACACCCCACTCAACACATCTACATCGCCTACCCCACTCCCACACACCATACACCACCCACATGCACTCACCTCTACACACCCCACACATACATACACAACACGCACTTTCCATGATTTTTTTCCAATTAATTAGATATCAAACAAGTAATCATTTATAAAGCAGCAATATTGCACAAAGTGGATAAAACTTAAGAATCACTATTGTTTAAAAGCCGGACATAATATGGCACTACTACTACTACTACTACTACTACTTTAGGCTTTCCAGAAGGATATTTTAGTACTTGCTTTCAAATGTTGGTAATTGTATACACTCTTTGCTTATTTAGAATATGTTCTTTAATGCTGGTATTGTTGTAAATTTTCTTTCATCTTGCCATTACACACTTTTTGTCCAACTTGTAGGTGGACCTGGATTTATTGATGTAGGCTCACCATTTGACAGCTTTAGCAGCGACCCGCCACGTTTCAACAGCGAGTCACGCTACAGCCCCAAGATGAGTCAGCGACATCAACAAAATCAGCAGCAGCAACAGCAGCCACGAAACATGTCGCGTGGTAATGACAGGCCTAATCAAGGTAAGCCACGCGGCAGCGACCCGCCAAGTTACAACACTGAGTCCAGCTACAGCCCAAAGATGAGTCATCGACACCAACAGAATAATCAGCAACAGCAACAACAACAGCAGCAACCCCGAAATATGTCACGAAATAACGACCGACAGAATCAAGGTGAGCTTTTTCATGCATTCCATATTAACATTACTAACCTTCAAATTGGCATGATCCTGTTCAAGGATATAATTCCTTGTTTATACACATTCCTTGTTTGTTGAGCACTGTGGTGCAGTTGTTAGAGCATTGGACTCATGATGGAGAGGTTGTAGGTTCAAGCCCTGGCCCAGCCACCGCAGTGTTGAGTCCTTGAGCAAGATTCTTTCTCCACATTGTTCCTCCCCCAACCAGTTGACAGAAATGGGTACAGTACTGTAAAAGGTACTGGGAAGGTAAATAAGATGTATCAATATTTATATAAAAGGTGGCACAACAAAGTTTGTAGGGCCCCTTTCAAGCATTCACATGTCAGGTCACTTACATCTTCAAATAGCACAAGCCAACTCTCTCATGGTCATTCACAAGCACAACAATAATAGGAACAAATAGCCCTGCAACCATATTATTAAAATCACCAAAGAGACAGTTTAAGAAGAAATTAACTCTAATAAAACAAATGTAAAATGGTGGAGTAATGAAGCTTTATTGTTGATAAATTTTCATAGTAAATCACAACTGGAGCTAAATTAAATTTTTTGACTGACAACTTAACTGTGGTGTTCTACCTTTAACTGTTATTTTTCACATAAAACTCACTTAGAAAAGTCATGCTATAGAGAAACACACTTTGCTGATATTCGTAACCTGAGAGGGTACTAGACATTCTTTCAAATATTGGGATTCTGGGTAATTTCTATCAGTAATAAGTTTACCCTATCAGTGACAAATGACTTGTTGGATTGTAAGGTACAGTTTCATTTCAAATTTGTTCTGTAACTTGCACATACACAAATGTGTATTCATACATTAGCTGCACATATGATTTCAGGTGCAATGTCATTAGATATTTTGATGTTTCCGGTGCACCAAAAGTTACTGTGGTCGCCTGCAAATTAGAAAATATATTGGTATGATTGTTTCACCATGTGTAGGTAACATTCTTAGCTATATTTTTGCCAATTTTCAATTAGCTACCTTTTATAGTAATTGAAAGGAGAAATACGCATCGTACGCTAGAACATTAATAACAATAAGACAAATCACAAACAGGCCAGGATTTCATTTTTTATTTGAAAAAAATCCTGGCCGAACAGGGACTCGAACCCCGGACCTCTCGCTTGTCATGCGAGCGCTCTAACCACTGAGCTACCCGGCCTCTCAGATAAACTGAGAGTTTTAATAACCAAGTACCCGTGGCAGAAGGTTCCGGTACAACACACAAACACATAAACAGAATACGAGACAACCCATTGATCAGGAGCATTCCTGCTGCAACCATCTATCTAATATACAATATATATCTAAAGTTGGGAGATAGACGAACTGAACATGGGTACAAGGATATAAAGCTATAACAATACACACTAGCATACGAGACCAGAACTGATGCTACCGTATTTCTATACCTTTTATAGAACAAACGTTATGATACAACAGGTAGAACATTTTGAAAGAATCCCGTATACATATGCAGTTGAATTTATGATGAAAGACAATTGTACCACTGCAATTGAGAAACTTCTAATACAACACTACCACTTTTAACCACTACTAACAATACAGATAGGTACATGGAATTCACACAAATCCAGACACAAATTCAGGCGGACATCATCCTTTTGTCGTGACGGTAAACATTTGTGACCATTTTTTTATGGTTGATATTTCAGGTTATAACAACAACCCTTACAACAACCCTCCACCACGTCTACAACAAATGGGTAACCAAGATGGCGGCAACCGTGACCGTGATGGTGGTGGCGCTGTGCAAGGCTATGGTAATCGTCCGAATCAGCAAGGACAACGAGAAACTAGACCACCACGTATGACCATGACAAAAAT
>JXSR01S008256.1:45237-63734 GCA_000969725.1 Ophiothrix spiculata
TTTTATTTGTTTAAACCATGGATATAGTAGGAATCTTATTCTTACTATATCCATGATTAAACCCACTTAAACAAAAAAGATGTAATTAATTAATTCATCATTGTGTCATAGTTATTGAAGGATATTCTGACTGGTAATGTGAGAACTGCTTTATTGAAAACAAATGATATTGCAACAAATATAGGCTATCAGAGACTAAAACATTGATAGATATTGCTAATTTTATAGTTACTACACTGCATCAAATTCACAGGTGTGGTTTCTTAATTTTATGTTGAAAAGAGTTCCAATGTAGTGTTCACACAGCTTTTTTAAACTCATGGTTGTATGTTTATGTGTGTTAAATGTTAAAATCAAGGAATAAATGAAATTATTAATGTAGTTGCGTATTTAAAAGACTTCATTTTGAGTGTGTATGTGAGATATGTAAGAACAGGTTTAGTAAATAATATTGCCTAATAAAGCTTGTCATGTATAAGAATATTGTGGTTGGCTTGGCTTCTGGTGTTATATTTGGAAATTGTTACAATTTAAGTAAAATAATTGTATCATGGGAGGGGGGACCTTTTTGTTGACATTTTGAAATTAACAAACTTCTGAAAAGACCATATACCAAGGCCTCCATTTTTCCGCTATACGGAAAATAGAGAAAAATCACAGAAATAGCATGTGTTCCACGAAAAATGGAAAATCCTGTTATGCTGAAGAAAGAACCTTAAAACAGTAGCAATTTAAAACTAGAATACGCGGTTCTCGGGCCGCGCGGTTCTTGACACAGAGTGTCGATCACGATGCCTCTGCCTTCCACCTTCGTAATCGGACTAAGTTGAGAGCCCGGACGGAAGGACTGACGGACGGACAAAAAAATCACATATTTTCTGCTTAAAAAACGACTAAATTTGCATATTTTGCGCCAAAACTTTCAGAGACAGTTACTAGCCACCCTGACCGCCACTCCACCGACTTGCATCGCTATACGCCACACCAGTTCCGAGAAATGAGCTCGGACGGACGGACGGATGGACGTACCACCAGAAAACATAATGCCTCTGGCGGAGGCATAAAAATAAGCAAATACATAAATGTCTAAACTTAATTTTCAACTATTATACTATTATCAAGCATTTTATCAACCTAGCCAAACCTCCCCATCTTCTTCACTACCCTTATGACTATGGCAGCACCATTTCAACCAAGCTCAGTCGGGGTACCTAAGAAGGGCATAGAATATTGGGTAATGGTGTTTATATGCATGATTTGGTGTCGGAAAATCATGGAAACTAGAATATTTGAAAAAAAAATTATTATTTTTATTTTTCATCGCAGATGTCTAAGACCGAAATGTACTAAATCCCATAGTCATTACACAATTCCTGCTTGATACGTAATTGAATACAAATTTGGACTTCACATTCTACATGTAGTTTACGCAACCGTAACGAACAATAGATTGACTCATAACTAGAATACTCATGTCAATGAGACGTTATCAACTGTGACTTCGTTTGCAAATGTGATCGCGAAAAGGCCTCCCTTCAGAAGCAGTTTTGCTTTAACATTTAATGTCTTAAAATTGGTTAAACAAAGCATAGCCTGACGGTATTTAATCTTAAGAAACACTGGTTTTCACGATAAATAACAAATAATAAGATTATAAAATTCAAAGGGGACATATAAGAGCAAATTTTGGTTATAACAAAATATGTATTACATAGATTTGTCCAATGATAATGGTTGTTTGTAATACATTGACCTCAATCCACCTTGTCCATTGTATAATTTTACCATTTCCGGACGAACTATTTTATGCGTATTAACCAGCTATTTGTAAGTGTATAAATTCGCTCTAACATATAGTTCCAAATTTTCTACTGATTTGAGTAATGCATGTCTTATTGCGGATGAAGAAAATATTTTTCTCAAATCATATTTGTATACACAAATACTAGACTTTTAAATTATTGATAAAAACTTTTGATTAAAACAAATAAATCTGACTTTAGAGTACACAAGAAAAGATTAAATTTACATTTAGTGTCAAGCGTGAATTTCAACTTTCATCAACTTTTAAAAACAAAACAATTCCGAAATATACTAATCCAAGTTTCAACATTTATCTTGCCACTTAGTGGGGCCTACAAAAATTCCAATCCCTAAATAAAAAGATCATGCAATGATTGAAAACCCCTAAATAACATTTATATATAGGCTGTTCTAAATCTAAGCCATACATGAATATAAATTGAATCCATATCAGCCAATCCACATCATAAAGGCATATCACATCAACCCAACAATTCATTCTGACCTGAAAATAAAGTCACAACAACTATATCTTTTTGTCTTTCTTTCCTTCCTCCTCACATGGAAAGTGGAGTAATAGTTCAGAGTGAAAATAGGGATAATTATATGTACATGCAGTAGGGTGACCACAGCCCTTCAAGCCTCTAATAATTAAACAAATATTGTGGTTGCCTGGGGAGGTATTGAAGTTACAAACCGACTATGTGCTATAGGGCCTACATTTTATAACAGACATCTACTAAGCGATGTACGTCTTTTTTAAAGACTATTCTTGTTTACATTATTTTGGAATCATAAATAGCAACCATTTTTGCGATTTCATACTAAAATCATATATTTTTTCTCCCCTTGAAAATTAAGAATTTGTAAAGTTTTAGTTTTCTTCCCTTAAAAATTAGTGAGATATTAACCCTAACATAGTACCCACCGTTTTTAGCATTTTCACAGGGAAGGGGTAAAACAAACTAAGTACAAACACGTCATACGAGTGGGGGAGGAAGAAAAAAATCGCGCAGCAGCGCGCGCGCTGGGCCTGGGGCGCGAATTTGTAACCTCTGGTTTCAGAAGCGAGAGTGTGGGCTTCTTGCTACGGGGGGAACTCAGGCAGGTATTCCGTGCTTAGATGTCGACTAGGGTGATTGCGTAATGATTGAGCGTGACGTATTTGGACTTAGGCTGTGTATGGTTTTGTATGATTTTAACCTGTTAAAAACTCATAAATCAGACATGCTTTTATACTGAGATTACAGCTATATTTATTACTCACACACAGAACAAAGGCACATTCTGCTTCCCAAATAAGTTTTTTTTCCCATACACTGGCTACAGAGAGCTGTATCAAAAAGAGATTAAAATTTAATATGCATAATGGCACAATATTTGAGTGACATGTGTAAAGTCATCATAAACATGCAATTAGCACAATTTTCCTGTTTTCTCAAAAACGTATTCTGACATAAATATTTTGGAAATTGGTACGTTTTTGAGAAAACTGGAAAAAATTGTGCTGATTTCAAGTAATACATACGCAAATAACTTAATACCACATTTTCCACTAGCATATTTACCTCAAGTGTTGTTTAAAACAGTTTTGAAATAAAAAACTCAGAACCCTATTTCCCAAATGGCACAACCTTCACGTAATCATCTTCAATAGAGCATGGTGCTGCCAAGGTATGTCTATTCTTCACAATTTTGGTACCTTTTTAAAGCTGAAAGAATAACAAAAAACCCACAAATGGTGTTGGATGACATTAGCATTCCCTTGATATGACTGTACACATATGTGATGACTCACACCGAAAAGCGGGACTTTACGACGATCTGCAGACTAAAATATCAGGCTTTGAAGTTGAAAAGTGGTAAAATTTTCATCAGGGGGTGATTTTGAGATATTATGAATCTTCAAAGTTTTTAAAATCTTCCTACCAAGCAGTTTTCTATAAAATTGCGAAAAAGATGATTTTAATCTCCTTTTCGCAATTTTGTGATCGGAAGAAAAAACATCCTCGAAAACAGGCCGTTTTCTCAGCTCAAATTTTCACTTCTCTGACCGACTGTCCTAGGTATATAAGTAAAGACATGTATCTTGGCAATGTCTGTGTCAAATTTGATGATGATTGAGTGCTAAGTACCCGCTGCTAAGGAGATTTTGTGTATAGTTGAATAGTAATCAATAAAATTGATGCTTTCACAAACCCAAACTTTAAAGCCTGTTTTCTCCAATTGCTATTTTTGAAAAGTGATCAACACACTCTTACTAAAATAGCCATATCTTTAGAACAGATTGTTGTATCAAACTTTTTGAGGTACCAAATTACTTGTGAAACGCTAAGCTTTCACATGATGCCAAAAACTCAATTTTGATGTCGGAACCAAAGTCCCCCCTTTCGGTGTGAGTCGTCACATATTGTCAAAACACAACTGAGAAGGTTGAGTTGCTAAATGTGGATTTAGTCACAATCTTGATAATTGAATGACTATCATTTCCTGCTAGCAAAATATTGACAACATTTGTCCCAAATTGATGGCACAGTTATGTTTGAGTCTATCTTACAAACAAGTGCTCCATTTTGCTAAATAATTCTCATAAACACAGGTTGTCAAGTTGAATGTCCACAACAACTGCTTTGATTTAATACGATGTGATTCTTGTCACTGTGATTTGCATACACATTTGGGCAACATAAAAATAGCACAAGTTTTCTGGAAACAGCTTGCAGAGCGCTTGTTTTTAAAATAGACCCCACAGTCCATATCACAAAACAGGACTAATTTGAGTCCTTGCTTAAAGATCTATATACTGAAATTTCTATGTCATCACACCTCTGTTATAGGACATTGGAAATTTCTTCCACAAGTCCCAACTAACTTTGTATAATTTTTTAAAGAACATGAATCACTAGATTGCTCCCAAAATGTGTTATTTTGGAGGATATCAAATTTCACTTAGTCCAGGACCAAGTTCTTAGCCTGTTTTGTGCATACGGATCTAAAAATCCACAGATGTTGTAACAATTTTCTTTTTCTAGTAATAGACCAAATGTGACTTAGGAATCGTAGTAACAAAGTTCTACAGAAATTTTCCTGTTCATACCCATACCAAAATTTGACTTTATTTTGATTATTATGGTAGAACAGCCTCTCAAGGTAAATCAATTGGTTTGACACCCTTCTTTACTGTCAAACTCTCTTTAAAGTGCAAATTATATTGTTGGTTTGTTTAACACCTCTATATTATCAATTTAGGATGAGAATGTTAATGTGTACAAAGACACAAATGAGCAACATATCTTAGAATCAATAAAATTTGGTAAAAAAAGGAACTACAAAAAGGAGTTTTGACAGATTACAAATAAATTATCTTTGTGAAGCAATTGGAATAAGAATGTATGCAAAACAATTAAGTGGCCTATGCAGTTTCATAAAAATCAGAATTGCAAGTTTTTTGACATAAAGACAATTAGTCTTATGTATGGATTGCAAAAATCATGAAAAACTTAAATAGTATTAAATAAAATGTTAATTATAGCTCTTATTATTACAATCCCTTTACATACAATAACCCATGTGCATATAAATTATGTACGTACTGGAATAATTACAAATTACCTAAAGTAAAAGGTGTAGGATGTTATTTTAAAATAATTATCATTTACTTTGAACTGATTGACCTTGATCATGGATCAGTACGATCAGTTAGGGAAAGGTCGTAATTCACTTACGTTAATGAATTCATTTACGATAAAAGGATTCCCTTTACTGTACCGTAAATGTATTTCTTTACTTTAAATCAATTTTAGAGCAATCAATGAAAATCGGAGAATATTGTAGAGCATTTTCTTGTTGAATGGGTCCAGTTCACCATGAAAAAAAATCTGAATGAAAATTACTACAAAAATGACAAAGTGTCACTTGCGCCTTAATATGTGATGGCTCACCCCGAAAGAAGGGACTTTGATGATATCAATTTTGATTTTATCATTTCATCTGTTACAGAATTTTCTAAGCTTTAAAATGACACCTTACTTGTTGAAATTGATCGAGGTGATCAAATTTTACAACAGAAAATCTGCTGGAAATTCTTATAATTTTTTTGTTATTTTTTGCTGCCTATTTTCATCAATTTCTCGAAAAGTGTTCTGTCGCAAAGTCCCCCTTTTCGGGAGAGTCATCACATTTGACATCAAAAGATGTACTACTTCTGGTTGAGTGTTGGGGATGAGAATGTGGTTGGATCCTACACCTTTAATTTAACCATGATGCACTTTACATCCTGCATGCTTATTCATAAGGTTCATTTAACTCATAGTAACATTTGCCTTAACAAAAATTAGTTAAACATTCCCAAGAAATTTAGGGCCAAGAACATATTTTGACACTTTGGGTCAAAACTAACATCACAATTATGGTATGTAAATCCACTTCCAGAAATTTATACTTTGTATGATATTAATTTACATTCCCGAGTGCTATGGTATAATATTCATGTTAATAATAATAATTGTTCCATTTATATTGCGCTTTTTCCAATGTGTTCAAAGCACTTATTACAATTGAACGTAACTGGTCATGATTTTTGTTTCACACAAAAACATCACTAAAACCATGGCAATTTGTATTCAACGGTTTGTAACTCTAAATATATACACTTGAAAACCACAAAGTTATATATTGCTGGAATAAAGCTTATTTTCCAAGGAATTCAGTTTTACCTATATAAGCCTAATTTTGAGGGATGGGTAAAAATTATACAGGGTGCAAAATAAAATAAAAGTGCATTGTGGTCAACCAACTTGGCACAATGAGATTTTGTTGGGGAAAGGTGTATCTAGATGACACAAACATTACTTGATGGATGTAATGATGGCCTTCCATAAAATAATACATTTGGTGACCAATTTCATCGTGGTCAAAATACTGAGGACGGTCAAAATCTATGAAATGACTCATTAAATCACATAATTGGATTCCTCATCAAATTTCCTTTTGAAAAATGTATAACTTTTACCAATTACGTCAACTCGGTCAAAAGATATACCGCTTAAAGTTGTTGAGTGTAAATGCATGTTTAGTACAGTAATGTATAGAAAAAATTACCAACATATAAACCATTGAGAAACAACAAAATTTGGATATGTCAATAATCAATACATGCTTTAGCATTATACATATCTCATTGAAGTATATAACTTTAACCGCCAAGCTACCCAATTCTGGGTAGGTAAAGTTTATTGACCTTGCCAAAACTGTGTGCCATTTGCCATTTGCAAATTACAAAATACAATTTGTCAAAACTTGTTTTATCTTACCAAATTAGAATACTGGAAAGTCAAAACACCAATATGATTATTATTTTTTTATTTTTTTTCAAATTTAACTTGAAATTTGAAAACAATTAAACACCAATTTACAAATGGCAGCTATTCATGATTTCATGAAAATGAGTAGTGGCTGAAATGGCTTGGCGCAATGAGTGATATTCAAAAAATTATTATCCAAGCATTTTTATTTTTTACAATACATGTGTTTATAAATCATAACTTTCTTACACTTTTGTATGTAATCCTATGCGCGCCTCCTCCACCGTCACCTCCACCCGAACCATCGTGTTCCCTAATTTTGCTTTTTCATGTATAACTTCATAAATTAAAATCATGGGAAGTTCACTTTTTACACATAAATAGACCTTTCATATGATACCAAACTTTCCCTAATTTATGTAAAGAAGTTTTGGCAAAAATGCATGTTTTCTACCATTTTTTAGGGTAATATGTAACAGATCCATGATTTGAGGTACCTATTTGTTACGCAAGGCCAATTATTACATTACCAATAGAATACGGTCAATTTATAATGTCCTTGGTATTGATATACAATTAGACGGCGCTACTCAACTATATTCCTAGTAATTACGCATATAACGCTTGGGTCGATGAAGCAGTAGAGACTAAATGCCTTGCCCAAGGGCATAACTTGTTGGCGCTATAACAGGGCTCGAACTCACAACCTACCGATTATGAGTCCTACTCTGTTCCGCTAGACCACACAAGCTCTTCAGTTGTATAGTTTTTCAATCTCGAGTACTTTGTACAAAGAGAGTCATTATACTCTAGACTAAAAGTCTTGCCACCCTGGTATCCTATTCCTAATACAAAGTTCTGGGAAATACTCTACGTGTACATGAAGTTTGATATGTACACATCTGTAGTTTGGTATGTACACATAGCTTTTCCAGTAAAATTTTGGGCCCAAAACATCATTTTTGGACCTTAGGGCCAAAATTACACATTTTGATATAAAATTACCTTACCATCATGTTTAGTATGCAAATCCGCTTCTAGAAATATAGATTTTTATTCGGATTTAATTATCCATTGCGAAGTTACAGAGCAAAAACTATTTCTGAAAACGAAGGGTTGACAGGGCCCTTAATTTCTAGTTATTACTCTTGTAACCTGACAATTCCCTATTGGGTGAGAAACCTATTACATCCTATGCACAGGTCTAAAAATACTTAATCCCAAAAGGGAAGCCTCGGAATAAGTTCATCGGAACAGTTAGGAATTCATAATATTGGTAACATTGTGTTTTACAAGTCCAATTTTTTAATCAGGATGAGAAACATCAACAAATCCATTGGAGTGAAGTTGGCGCATTACTGAAACTCCATCTAAACACAAGTAAAAAAACACTTATAAAACACAATGTTTATACCAATAATATGAACCCAAAAGGGAAGGTTTATCATAAACATTTATTTTAGAACATTAACATGATTTTGAGTTTAATTTAGAATATAACTGAAATTGTAGACCGAGGCTACCAATTTGGATCCCAATTTATCATTTAAATAGTTATTAATATTATAGAAATTATAAAATTATATATCCAATCACATAAGATACATCAACAACAATTGCATCCCCATCACCTCTCTCACAAGCATTTATAATTTAGATAGAAAAATATACAGTTTTTTTTATTTTTTACAAAGTTGCATATAAATTAGATCTATTTTTACAGCAATAGAATGACAGTTAGAGATCACTATCTCATCATCAAGACTACACTCGGGCTTATCTATCGTGGCCTGAGGTAGAAGATGAGCTATGCAATCTATATTAATATGTTATGTAGATTAACTCAATTGGTGAATATTTGGATAGTTTGAAGTAAATGTCTACTTCAGTTTTTATTTTACGAAAACTTAAAACCTGCCCGTTACAGGTTTCTGGAAATTCATATTTTGTCTTTGCCTGCAGATTTTGACAATGTAAGAGAGAAGATGAATATGGGATTTTTTGGTATCAAAATGGTTAGTTTTTATCAATTTTAATGCTTAATTGTAAACTTAAAATAAACCTCTAACAGCCAAGTTTTCTATTTCTGTAAAATAAGACATTTATTTGAAACTTTCCGATTATTCATCAATTGAGTTGATCTACATAACACACTAATAAAAAAAAATCTCCTTCTACCTCAGGCCATGAACTTAATGAACACCTCTCATATATGGTGATAAATAAGCCATCATTATAAAGCATTTTCAGATATTTCTAACTGTTCTTTTTGGTGTAAAGTATATCGCATAATAAATATTTTACACCTCTTGAAATCTAGGCCAAGAAAACTATAAGGGCCTAACCAAGAATGGATATCTATTTCCACCATCATGTTAAGCCAATGGGAATGGCTATCATCGATTGATTGTAAGACATGTCCATGGGGTGAATTTTTGCCACCGTGTTATATGTGTTCAAATCACATGAAAATCGGTAGGAAGCTGCAATACCAGTACATCAGTATGACATCGGTGGATGCTGCCGTTGCCCAGTCGATCACCGGCGGGCGCCGGTTGTTATTGGACCATAACTGAAGACATCATTATCAAGCCCCATGGTTTTAACTCCGAGTTAAATTCTTGCAGCATGCTTTCAACATTTCTATGTCTCACAGACACCGCCCGGTCTCCGCACGGACGAAGTCCGTTGAATTTCTACCCGATATGATGCCGTAAACACATCAACACATCTGATCAAAGTACGCCAATTTTCGCTAAATCCATTTTAAAGACTCTCCAAGTGTGGCATGCGGAGCTGTAAAACACTGGAGGGACAATAACTCACTCTCCATGTGGGATAATCCAAGATGGCCGCCATCCCATAGGATTTACATAGCAGTCAAATCAAAATGGTTGGCGAGCACTAATTCTCCTTCTTAATTTCCTTGGAAATTATGTACCTTATGACCCCAAATTGAGCTCCATATGGGTCCAGTATCTTACCTGATGATGGTATTATATAGACTGTTTACAGTCTCCCTATTCAATCTAGAGGGCATACAAAATATAAAAAGGTCCATATTTCACTGTCATGTCAAGGTAAACCACAGACTAAAGCCTACAAACATATTCTTGACAGATCCCTATTTTCAGCTAAAGATTATAGCAAAGTACAGAAAGAAATTTTTGATCATTGTCCCCATTCAAGGCATCATTTCTTCCTCCATCCAGGGGGCCATACAATGGCTTGCCGACTGGACATAACAAACTACAGAAAGAAAGTTCTTGATCATTGTCCCCATTCAAGGCATCATTGCTTCCTCCATCAAGGGGGCCATACAATGGCTTGCTGACTGGACATTATAACAAAGTACAGAAAGAAAGTTCTTGATCATTGTCCCCATTCAAGGCATCATTACTACCTCCATCCAGGGGCCATACAATGGCTTGCTGACTGGACATTATAACAAAGTACAGAAAGAAAGTTCTTGATCATTGTCCCCATTCAAGGCATCGTTGCTACCTCCATCAAGGGGGCCATACAATGGCTTACCGACTGGTATCTTGACATCAGTTAAAGTACTCTTGTCTTGAGTGGAGTAGGTATTTGGTACACGTGATTGGCTGGAAGTGGACTGGTTGGACGTGGACGGGGCATCAAATGGGTCTGACTCCATACACTCTGTTTTCTGTAAGGTGAAAGTCAAACAAAAGACAAAAACACCTCTTAAATACAAAATCTGATAACGGGAAAATACTTTTAACACAAATGTTTTGGTAAATAAAATCAGTTGAACAACACAGAATTCTGTTAACACAAACTAAAATCTTTGGCCCTTGGAGATAATTTTGTTCTAAACTTTATTCGTGATTAGCTTGAAGTTGCAGTAAAGAAAAAAATATTTGAAATTTTTGAGACATTATTGTCATAATAGCTATTCTAGACCAAACCCTATCCTCACCCTTGAAATGTTCAAACTGATAAATGTTTAGCCCCACCCCCCTCATGCCTCATGACTTTGTCAAAAATGCCACTGATATCATTGAAAAAAACCTGAAAAAGCCATCAATTCTTGAAAGATACTCCAAAAAGGGCTGAAAATATGTGAAAATATTAAATTAGAGATCATAAAAAACCTGAAATCATGGTTTGAGCTTCTGAAAAAACTGATTTCAGGTTAACACCTGAAAAGTGGCATCTCTGTTTCTGATATCTAGAGTCAATTATTGTACTTTATCAAGCAAAAACAGATGGTTTATTTCCCTGTAGAGCATCTGTTATCTTATGATGCTGTGACTCTTATCTATCTTATATATTACCATTACATCTTACCATCATGTCACGAAGGCTACCCTTTCTAAATAAAATCAGTGTGAATAACACAAGACTCCAGATATATTCTGCACCCCCCCCCCCTATGGAAGGCATGTCCAAATAGAACTCTTCCAATTGAAATTCAATTCAGGATTCCAATTCCAGCTGTTATTTTGGCCTTCAATTCCAGTTGGAGGGTATGGAAGGCACAGCAAATTAGTAAAATTCCTGCAGTTATTTCAACTCACGAAATCTGAAATTGTGGCTGTCAAAATGTGTTCCAATTCTATTTTGCACCCAATTCCAGAAGTCTCCCAAAGATTTTTGTGCTAGCACATAAATTTCAGCTATCATTTTTACTGCCATTCCAGAAGTGTCTTTAAACATGTTAAAATATTTTTTTTTTTTGGGGGGGGGGGGGGGGGGGGCAGATTACATTTGTAATTACCCATTGATAAACTAACAGGACATTTTTAGAAAGGGTAGCCAAATGTATTTGTACATTGCTTTGCACAAGGGTGCTCTGACAAATTTATTTCGTACTCTAAGATGGAGGAAAACTAGAATGCTTTTATGATTTTGAATTTTTTACGCCATTAAGGGTTGGAATTTGCTGTGCATGCCTACGACATTCAGGGTCCGATTTTGAGTTGTTCTGACAAGCATGCGTACCACTTTTTTCTTCGAGCACCCCAGGTGAGGATAGTCTCTTGTCTTCTGTGGCACCTTTGACTCAAATTTCTGGTATGTTTTAACCGCATGTATGAAATTTAATTTCCTTAATATTCTGAACATTCTTAACTTACCGTTTGTGAAAGTATCGGTGTTTTCTCTAGTCTCTGTGATCTCCTTCTGACAACCTTCTTTGCTGGTGGAGTATACCCTGGGGTTCCAAACTTACGGCGCAATATCTGGTTCCTCATGGGGTACAGGCTGTCTCTAGGAGTTTTGCTATTTGCAGTCTGTGTAGGATATAAATAAAATAAATGTTGTAATATTTTTTTTTTGGTCCTGAATCATACAAATACAAATAAAACTGATGCAACTTGTGTCAAATCTAGCAGGAGTGACAAGAAGAACATGTCCAATATTAGGCAACTTTCTACACCGTAAGTAGTGCTTGAATGTAGTATTAGTGTATCAGTGAATACAATGAATGAGAAGAAAACTTCCAAGGTAACTGGTTTGAATCTATTTGTGGTATACTCACTGATCATTCTCATAAATCAATATCACCACTAAGGCCTAAAAAAAATGTTTGATTGGTGTAACCCGACCGACCCTATTTTTACCACCCACCCTAAATATTTTTATTTTTTTGTTCTTAACTTTTTCTGTAACATATCTTTTATTTGTCATTTTGAATGTCCTGCAAGCCATATCTCGGGGCCCCATGAATCAATTCCCATCAAATTTGACGGCTTAACATGACTTCTGAACCATGGAGCAATTAGAGCAAAGTTTCTTGCCCAAGGAAACAAGGAGACGTAAACCGCTGGGCCCGGGGCTCGAACCAACAACCTCTGTATTACGAGACCCGTAATCTAACCACTTGGCCACGCTCCCCTCTTGCTGCATAACCTAGATAATTAATTTGCAATATATCATTCTTTGATTGTGGTGTGACTATCCTGTGTTTTCTAAATCCTAAATGTGTACCTCAGATGGATTTAATATTACCAGATAAAAGATCAAACAAAGCTCCTGGAGATAATGTAATACATATTAAAAGAGAAACAATTTCATCAAAAGTAATTTCTTTGCCGGTAACAAGTGTAGAAACAAAATCTTTTTAAGTTTTGAAACTAGAAACACTGTTTTCACACCATTTTTTGCTGCCGGCGGCAAAAATTAAAGTAGGTGAAGAATTGCAATTTTCTCCAATATTCCTCAAAATCATGGAAAACTACTTGTACATTATATTACTATAATCATGTTCTATCGATTCATGTAAACAAATATGTAGATAAAAAATTAGTGGGGAGAATCTAGGTCTTTAACTTCAAACACACTACACCCGTGAGAGTAATACCTCATTTTCTGGATACGATCTTCTGTTACGCAGTGTCATTGTTGATCGCAATATACTACGACGACGAGTAATTCTTCCGCTACTGCTGCTTAAACGACGGTTCCTTCTGCTGGAGGGGTTGGACGTTCTTCGGCGAGCTACATGATTTTCCTTGAGTTGCAGGATAGCATCTTGAAGAGCATTTATCCAGGAAAGTGCAACATTATGATCCGTGGAATAAAGAAGAAGATATTCTCCATCAAAGATGATCTATTAAAAAAGGAAAAAAAGAAGACAATAAGTACATCAGGCCATGCGTTTTCAGCTCACCACCCTACTAAACGTTACATGACAAAATAAGGAGAAATTTGAGACCATACCTGCTTCAAATTAGAATATCTCTACAACTATCCACCCTAATGTAATAAAAGTATACATTTTTGAAAGGCTAAGTATGTAGGCAATCTAATTATGTCCAGTTAAATGAAATATACATGGTGACCTTGAAAATATACAGGGTGAAACAAAATAATTCAATATCAAAATTGAGTGCACCAGTGCACCCGTAATTTTTGATTTGGAATAAAAAACTTAACTTTAGCTGTATTTGCTTAGACAAAGGATGCAATGAGCTCACCAAAGATTGGAACAAATAAATCAAAGTTGTAACGTAATATTTAAATACAGGGTGATCCAAATTGCGTTTTGACAAAATCATGTTCACATTTTTAACAACAACCTTGAAATCTTAACCCATACAAGAAAACTAACTGCATTTTTGGATTCTACATCAAATTTCATTTCAAAAAAATGTATACATTGACCTTCATAGGGTAAATAATTAAAATGTTATCTCACTTTAAATTTTTCAGGATATTCCCTGTCCATTACCACAGCGTTCAAGGTAAAAAATGGTGAAAGTTGGTATTTAACCAAACAATCTAAATAATTTAGACTCAGACATTGTCAAACTATATACTTGTCTAGCTGTAATTTAAGACCAAATCTGTGTTTGTAACCCCTACAGTTGCAAAGATGTGATGATTTAATAGCCCGTAAACAGCAAAAATCTCTATTTCCCATAGACTTTATACACACACACCCCTCCACCACCACCTCCTCCACCTTGGCTGTTCTGAATTCAAACAGCCATAACTCCATATATAACTGTTCATGGTAACTAATTCTCCTTTGCAGGCCTACTAAGGCAAGTCTTAAGCTACAAAATGACACCATAAGCATGGCAATAACTTCTTGTTTTGCAAAGATATCATGAATTGAACAAGATTATGTTTGGAAAGTGTAACAACAACACCATTTTTGGGTGGCGAGTTTAAAACGCATGACCATCATCAAAATCTGGTTTTATTGTTTATGTAAGTTGCATGGTTTGAAAAATACTTTCTAATTACTTACTAAAATAACCTAGCTTCTAAAATGAAATCAAGTCTGTGCTTTTGAAACCTTGTAGTTTATATTCAACTGAAGTATATCTGTTTTCAGAAGAGTAAAATTGACATGCCTTTGACACCACATTGTGTAAACTATCAAACTAATTCTAAAATCTAAATTTTGGAATTTAATGGCATCAGCTTCATTCAAGCTGTTTTTAATGTAGGGTTATGAGGCCAAAAAAACCAAGTTTGTTTCTGGTAACATGCTTGAAAAGTACAATGCGATATGCGATATGTGATTTTTTATTTTTTACTTTTTGAAAATGCAATGTGATATGCTATTTTTCTTTTTTTACAAAAATACAGAAAGAAGAACACATTAAAACAATGCTTATATTATTTATTAATATCATTATCAACCATAAAAGCTTTGCATATAATTGTAGCTGCCCTTGGTTTCTCTTTCATGTTCAATAGTACATGTCACATGCGACTTGTTTTGTTGCATCTTGACTTACAATCCTTAAACATTCAGTTTTAGTTTTATAATTGTTCAGAGTTGAGAAATGCATGTTATACCACTAAACTGATGAGGTAATGGGTTTAAGATGGTCTGATTGCTTGAGTATCTCGAGCAAGATCATATGTGACAGTCCAATCCAAACCAGCCGTAAATGCCACCTCTTGTCTTTTTCACTTTTTTAATTATTTGCAAAGACCATGCTTTAAGGATTAAAATGACACCTTACTGAACTTCACAAGATTTCCAAAAGTCAAGTTAGGGTCCGTCAATGGTTGTCAGAGAGTAAAACGTATAGCAGAGATAAACGCGTTCAAAGATCAGTAAGACCTATATTTTCTGTTGATTGTCTTAAAAATATGCAGATTTATTTACATTTCCTTAAAATGAAACTTTGCTGGAATTTTGTGGTAAGCACAAGGATTGCGAATCTGTCAAAAAATCAATTTCAGCAAACTACAGCCTTGACATGTATTTTCACCTGTAGCTCATAAGGAAGTTTCTGGCATTTACGGCTCATACGGGCTCGACAGCCACAAAGGTATACGAAGATTGTGATCATTGTCTAACTATCGTGATTCATGTCTGAGCTCCTCGCCTCGAACTAAATACGCAGGACACATACTCACAGAAAGTGAGAATACATTTTTTATATGAAAATTATTGCACAACAAAGTTAATGTTAAAAAAACACACAAATCTCCAGTAAGCTTTTTTACAGAATTGTTTTATTTATCAAAAATAAAGAATGCGGGAAATAAGTAACTTAACAGAAACGCGCATGGGTTACCAGAAACAAACTTGTTTCTTTTTTTTTGGCCTAAGTTGAAGAAGAGCTGTGAGAATCCACAGAGAGTTTTTGCTACAGAACTTGTGAGAGAATTGTATGATTTACTTGCATGTGATGAGTATACAAACCCATTAGATCCTCAAAAGTTAAATTATTGGAAGAATCTTTATGAGACTGGAGCATTTGGTTAACACCTAATTTCTGACCTTGTCAAATTCTTATGTTGTTTGTTTTGTATGTGGGAACGATTTTATGGCCTATCAGAGATGTTGAGCGGTAGTGTAACAATCAACTGGTTTTAGGCCCGGGGTATAATTACACGCATAGCGTGACCAAGTAAAAAGGTGAATTAGGGTTGTTTTCAAACCTTAGTGTGAAAATGATATCAGTAAAATCCCGATTTGGGGTGTAAATAGGGGTAAAAAAGGTATGTTTTGGCTTCAGAAACAATCATCCTTTAGGGGGGTGTTTTGAAAAACTGTGGTCACGCTATGCCTGCAACATTATACTTGAGTGGCCCCCTCCCTGGGGTTTCAGGCTAGCAGGTCACTTTGTCATTGCAGAAAGATATCACACTTATTTGCAATACAGAACTATTGTGTTACAGGTACAATGTATGTACATTTGCACAATTGTCCTAACGGGATGTCTAACTTAAACGACATGGTAATATCCGTTTGACATACTGGTCACATACCTTTCCAATATTATGGCGCACTGTGGTGCAGTGGTTGGAGCATTGGGGTCATAATTTGAAGAGGTTGTTGGTTCCTTAATTTTTATTTTACCTTATCTTAGCTTTTGCCTTTTTCATTGGATATTGTTTGCTTAAAATGTGTGAAAACATAGCAAACATTATACAATCACATCACATAATTTAAAAACATTTCTGTGAGCTTAATCAAACAAGAGTATCTTTTAAACTAACATTACCCTGAATGGATTTCATTGCTAAACATACACTAACCTTGAACAAGGCACCAGCACCTTCAACCTTTTGTTCTCCAAGCACCAACTGCACCTCACAGCGATCTAGGCATATGATGCGTCGACATGCAAATGAACGCGACATGTGGGAGTGATCCAGAAGATTTGGTTTTGCATAAACCAGCATATCATTGAAGAGGAAAAACATTCGCTCATGGGAACCTTTGCCCTTTTTGGAAACCTGTATGCACAAAGAAAAGATTAGTACAGATTAAGAATGTAAAACATAAAATACTGGTGAATTCAAGGACAAATGATTTTCATTAATTGGCATAAATCAAATATTGATACAGATTAGGCTTGGCGTCCAAAGACGTTCACTCAGTCGCGTGACACTCGCTCTTGATATTTGCTCTGACTTGCGCGAACATCATTTCAATCGATGAAAGCGAATGTCACTCGCGCACACTGTAGTGCTATGATTATTGAATATCAAACAAACCCAAGAATATACGGAGCGATTTTGCTCCAATTTAATATGAAGTGTAGCGAAAGTCGTGAAATTTGTTAAGTGAATGTCTCTTCCAGTTGGAGCGAAGTTTTTTTGATAGGGTGAGCGAATGTCACCCAGGCGGGTCAATGTCTTTATAAAACATAAAATACTGGTGAATTCAAGGACAAATGATTTTCATTAATTGGCATAAATCAAATATTGATACAGATTATCAATTCCTAATAACTGGAAACATAACTATTTTGTCTCAAAATTTGCCATTTCTAACAAGCACAATAAGCAGAATTCATAAAGTAAGTAATTGCTTTTTTCTATGACTTTAACTTGAATATCAGCCCATAATATCAATAAAAGTTCCAAGTTATAGAAAAAGCAATTGCTATACTTTTATGAAAATTTACTATTGTTACATTTATACCTGCAGCCCTTCCTTGATGAATCGTCTACAAATCGAGCAAGTATTCTGGGTGCATTGGCTCCAGTCAAGCAATTCTTACCTTCATAAGCAGCCTTCCTTGATGAATCGTCTACCAGGAGCAAGTATTCTGGGTGCATTGGCTCCAGTCAAGCAATTCTTACCTTCATAAGCAGTCCTCCCTTGATGAATCGTCTACCAGGAGCAAGTATTCTGGGTGCGTTGGCTCCGGTCAAGCAATTCTTACCGTCATAAGCAGCCATTCCTTGATGAATCGTCTACCAGGAGCCAGTATTCTGGGTGCGTTGGCTCCGGTCAAGCAATTCTTATCTTCATAAGCGGCCCTTCCTTGATGAATCGTCTACCAGGAGCAAGTATTCTGGGTGCGTTGGCTCCCGTCAAGCAATTCTTACCTTCATAAGCAGCCCTTCCTTGATGAATCGTCTACCTGGAGCAAGTATTCTGAGTGCGTTGACTCCGGTCAAGCAATTCTCACCTTCATAAGCAGCCCTTCCTTGATGAAT
>JXSR01S008259.1:7057-26405 GCA_000969725.1 Ophiothrix spiculata
CGTGAAGATATGTATAACCATGAGATGCAAAGCTAAATTGTAAATATTGATGCAAAACAAAGTACCGTATAACGAATTAAAGAATATTGAAACATATTTTGAAGTGCATTGTTGTACCCGTCAACAAGATCATCAGCAGTATCATAATCTTGCCTAAGAACATTTTCAAGTAGCAAAGCCAGATCATTTCCAAAAACCTGATGGTCAATCATTCTAAAACAACGCGAAGTAGTAAAAGTCGTGGAAGGTGATGCTCCAACCAAATTAAGGGTACAGTTAATCATCAAGTGATCCGAATGGAATATAGGATCAACTTCCCAATTACTAATAACATTAATGTCCTCTTTAACAATAAGAAGGTCCAGAGTATGCAGGCACCTATGAGTTGGCACATCAACGAGTTGCTGGTATCCTAATGAAGAAAGCGTTCTCTTAAGTTGAACTGTCTCAGCCTTAGAAGAAATGTCATAATGGATGTTATAGTCACCAACCAGTATTGTTTTACCAGACAGCAGATCTATGCTACTAAGGAATTCATCAAATTCAGAGATGAAAAGAGGAATATTTACTCCAGATGGTTCTGGGCGGTAAATAACGACGACATTAAGCGTATGAGAAGAATTTGTTATGATAACATGCTCAAATGTTTTTGTTTCTTGGGATGAGGGTCTGCTCTTCAGTTTCAAATGGCTTTTGAAGAGTATGCCAATGCCACCACCACGAGTACCACGTGGGAAATTCAGAAAGGTATTACCTGGCGGGGTGAGTTCACCAATTACAGTACAACTTTGTTCATATAACCATGTTTCGGTTAAACACATTAAATCTATATCCATATCTAATACATAGTCACAAAGGAAATTTGTCTTGTTGCACACTGACTGTGCATTCCAAACACTAACTTGGATATGTTGAGTATCTTTAGTGTTAATCGGTGCAGCATCATCAACAATATCGTGCGAGATGGAGGGGTTGTGGATGAAGGCAGGAGTCAGATTACACATAAAATGTCGTTTGATATTTTTACCAGCTCGAGTTCCTCTACGGGTGATGGGTTTACTATATATCCCAAGTTCAACAATGTGTGACCAAACAGATGGGGGCAATGGAGATTTGGCAGAGTCTCTAAGTCTGAGGAGAGATTCACGAGAGTAACGGAATGTTTGTTCGTATATCGTAGTAGAGTTTTCATTATTGCATGTAGGCCCTGGGTTGGGGCTGATGTCACCGCATCTTAATATGCAGTAGTTAAAAGTACTTGTGGTATTATGATAGTAGCTGAGTCTAGACTTCAGATATTTAACACTACAATAAGCTGTATGCACAGACCCAGTCAATTCACAGTTATCAAATAGTACAGTTATACATTTAGTATCATCAAAGCTATTAAAACCAAGTCCAAATAGGACCAAGAGTATAACAACCTTGATACAAGCCATTATAGTGATCAATAGTTGCAGTCAACAAAATGATAATGTTCCATTTATAGATGGTATTGATTGAAACAGGCCACTGTATAACAGTCAGATCCCAGCATCTGTATAAGTGAAACTCTGTTGAATTCTGATACCAATTCAGAGAAGCTGACAGTCAAAAATGTGAAGCAAAATTTACCTTTTTGCAATCATATTTCAGCCAGTTGACAACAGTCAGATGAATCACAACAGTTAATCTTTAACATCTGTATAGTTGTAGAAGTCATTAGAAGTCATAAATAGCAGTCATAAGTAGAAGAGTGAGAGAGCTGCCTGCAGCCAGGCGCTCTAGTAATGTAATTTCGTCTCATCTTACGATATGTGTAAACTTTATTTGATGTATTCATACGCAAACCCTGCTTAATTTCCTCAGCCTTTAAAAATTAAAGTCCCCACAAGCGAAATATCAACAGAAAATGCAAATGATTCAATTCGAAGTCACTTGGCAACATTGAAATATGTACAACATTAAAGCAAATCAATCTTGTCTTTTATCCTGTTATTATGAAACAATTCGGCATCGTTTGTTAGTTTGGTTCCAAAAATGGCTTTGTTATATATACGAAAGTTAACGCACACTAAAAAGTGCGAAATTAGTTCAAAAATGGGCCTGTAAGAATAATGTACACTTACGATATGATATGGAAATAATATCAGGATTGTAAAGAGAAATGTCAAACTATTTTAAATTACTCAAATATTGGGAAATTGCTTATTTCAGGCTATGTTATCTTATCAATTCACATTTCAATTAGTGTTCTGCCACACAATTTAGGTAAAACTGCAGTATTTGTATTGCAGAGTTTGTAATCCTTTCCCTTGAAGAAACTCTGCACAAATAAGCAGACGATTAGTTCTCTTTCATAACTTAAGGCAGTATCTACTATATCAAACAAGAGTTTATGCAACTTTTTAGCATGGGAATGGATATTAGTTTTTTAAAACACGTTTATAAGTATTTGTTGTGCTTGATAAATGCACATTTTGCGGGTTTTTTACTTTGTAGGGCATAGCTACACACATTACTTAAAACAATGACGTGTGTAACCACTCCTATATAAATCATATTAGCAAGATGTAATTATGTAAGTGTTGCTAATTGAAGCGAACTTCAAGCTGTAGTGAATCGAAGTTGGTGAACTCTGTTCTACTTCTTTTTTTTTTATCTAAATAGGTTAATGTATTTTTGTTCTAACCGTAAAAGCAAATATTTATTTTTGTTACTTGTTTCATTATATTTTAGTTCGAATCATACTACTTTTATGGTTGACTTAAGGCTACCGGTATTTTTTCAACGACGAGATGGAGGAATATCATAATCATTGCAAGTTTTAGCCCACTAGCACATGGCAATCTGTAACTATTGATTGCAATTAAGGGTTTATATAACCTTTGAAGGTTTAACCCTCGTCTACCTAGGCTATTTTTTGTAACACATCTACCAACGGAGAGGGTTGTTGCAACCCCCACTAAATTTTTGAAACGGAACCCCCTATGAACTTGGTTTTGCTATCAATTTATAGGTATGGTCCTCCCCTATCTAACGATACCATTATCACAAAAATCGGCTAAGGCGTTACGTAATTATAACGTCATATAGATCGTCCAGATCGAAAAATCAGCATTTTGGCAAAAATGACAACCAAATTCAAAATGTTGTTAGAAAAGATCTAAACAACGAATTTTCGTCGGTTTTGTACTAATGAAGGAGGGAAATTATCATTCTCATTCTAACATGCCATACCATACCTCATACCATGCACGTTTCAGGCTCATAGCATACATATATTATTTTCAAAATGGCGACTTAAAATTTTCCAGAGCTTCACCACCACCCCAACACCCCAAATTTGACGGCCTACCTTAATCCATCCTTAATCCTCCCCTAATCAAAATGGTCAGTATCCGATGACGCCCGGGAGGTAGGTAATGTTTAAGTAAAATGTGTGTTTACTAACAGTTAATATTGCTATATCCAATTACGTTATTTTTGATTGAGACACGAATGGTGTCCTTGAAAATAATCATTCAAAATGTAACTTGAAGCAGATTTTTATATGACTAGTGTAAAAGTCAGCTTACTTACTTTAAAAGAATTTACGC
This sequence comes from Ophiothrix spiculata, assembly GCA_000969725.1. Classification (NCBI taxonomy): domain Eukaryota; kingdom Metazoa; phylum Echinodermata; class Ophiuroidea; order Amphilepidida; family Ophiotrichidae; genus Ophiothrix; species Ophiothrix spiculata. Next base: position 10,636 of record JXSR01S008259.1, read on the forward strand.
TTTTTGTATACCGTATACCGTTATATTTCTTTAAACGATTATGTAGTATGAGTGATGATGTCTAATATATCGTTGGGAATTAAATTGGGGGTAATGCATCATTTTTCTACTCTATAAATCGCATATCATAGAGATAGTATTTTCAATCACAAAACGTGAAGGTATATCATATGATTAGTCCATCACAGATTTGCATAGCTTAGTCTGTATCATTTTGGGTTATTAATATATTGCTATATAGCGAACATCAAGTAGAAGTTTAACAAATTCAAAGGCGTAGTCAATTTACACACCACTGTCAAATATATAAATAGTCAGTTAACAGTAAGGATGAAAAGCAGAGAAAGGTTGAGTGCTAATGTTGCTACTTGTGGGCAAAGTTCAACGTGTACCTAATCCTACGTACATTGTTATCTTAGAACAGTTGTCTTAGAACATCTTTACCAACAGAGAGTTCGTTTATTGCTTAACAACCTATCAAAGGAGATTGAGATGAATGTTGCTACTGTCATCTCAATGTATTATGTTTGATTGATATCGAAACATTCGGTATTTCAGATGTAACTTAATCGAAACCAATTTGCCATGTTTAAATAAAATATATCAACTATGCATGTTGTTTGCAGTCAAACCCTTTAAAGGACATTCAAGTTTTATTTATTCTTCATTTATTAAGATAAGGATCAATAATGCTACAGAAATATATACTTAATCTCTATTTTTCCGTTATTGCTTAAGGTCTTTATAAAAAAAAACATTTTCCCAACCGACATTTTTAATAACATTTACAGCATTCATAAGTACACTTATGACAGCCATATTTCAGGAAAAAATATAAAATATATGTGCTGTTTCAAAATGGCGGCCAAATAACCGATTTTTGTTTCGCGACATCTCGATTTTGGCAAAAATTTCAAAAGCCCACTTCTTGAAGGAATTTTCCAAAGGAATTTGGCTCAAATTAGGAGATCATGAATATATTGACATTGTTGTACATTTTAAGTAATAATAACTGGATCTATCACACATCAGCGTATAGAGCCCAAACGTATGAATAACGTACACAAGTTTCACGAACTGAACGTGTGCCAAACGGATATCCACCTAATAGAAAACGAATTGAACGTATACATAACAGACAAACCAGTGGCGTGTCCAGGGGGTGGCTTTGGGGGCTGAAGCCCCCCGCAGAGTTGCAAAAATCATGTAGAATCAGCCTAATTTTGACCTAGTTTTGACACTAAGACCCCCGCACAAATCACCAAGCCCCCCGCAAGTAAAAATCCTGGACACGCCAGTGCAAACTGTATTGCTAATTGAACGTATATACTTTTAACGAACACATGACTAACAACAGTGATGACAGAGGCTTTATATGAAAACATAAGCCGGTTTCTTTTTTTTTTTACCAACAACTTTGCTAATTTGAACTCAGTAATAGCAATACATTAGAAACAACCAAAGCAAGATTGAGGAAACGATACTGATGTTTATTTCTAAGCTAATACTTTTAAACCGCGTTTCATGTGGATATGAAAATACACATGTTTCTGTCTTGGGAACATCATGGAAATTGTTGTCAAACTTCCACCAGCTAACTCAGCTTCAACACCAAGGTCAAAATCAACCCATTTACCAAAATAGGATAACACTATGTGTAGATAAAGGAAAATGTAAACTTTAAATGCTTTTTATTTCACTGAAACTGGACATTCCGTTCAAAAGTAAATGTGACAATCCAAGTATTGTGAAAAAAATTGCCGTTTCCTCTACTTTTACATGTAATTGTTTTCAAACTGCTATATTCAACAAAATTAACGTAATTTTTAATGGCCTAAGTCCCAAAATGTCAAATTTGCGGAATCTGTTACAGCTGAACGAGCATAACTCCTCAATGCAACCTTTGATTTGTACCAAAATTTGCATACATTATCTTGAGTATACATTGTATCACCAACAGAGCTTTTTTGATATCTTTTATACTGTTTAAATTATAGCCTACTGTTTTCTGATTGGCAACCGGATAATAACAAACGGCCCTTTTTGGGTAATGCGAAATTAAATTGAGTATCAAGTGATGAGGTTTCACGTAAATGTAACAAAGCATGTGCATTTTACATTGGAAGTCTATGGAAAGTTACACGTATTTCTTTACTGTTGATAGACCCTTAAAATATTTGCTTTGATCTATGTAATCGTATGTACCCTGTTGCCTTAGAACATGTTTACAAAAACTGTAAGTTTTGTCACTTAAGAGCCTTTCACACGAGATTGAGACGAATGTTGCTACTGTCATTTCATTCCGCATTTATTACTTGTTTTGATTGATTTCGATACATTTAGCAATTTGTTATTACAGATGTAACTTGATCGAAATCACTTAAATTGTCATGTTTGCATTAAACATTATAGTAGCTCATGTTGTAGACATTCAACCCCAAGAGTTTGATAGTAGATATTTTGACATTTTCCTTATTCTACATCAAATAAGCCAAGGAGATTTTATGTTACAGAAAATGCTTTTATTTACATTGATAAACATTTATTAATACGTGGTTATTGCTTTTAGCCTGACTACTTATGCGGCAGCATGTAAAGTCTGCTAATAACGAATGTTATTGTGGCTGTAATTTTACTGTTATCTCAGTTTTACTCAACAAAATAAATTGACCAAGAAAATTTCTGTTTTAGTTCAACAAGCAATTTGTAGACTCTCTTTAAAATGTTGGCAATATAGATGAGTTGACACTAATGTCTATAAACACGGTAAAGAGCTATTCCACAGATATGCATGAGGGAACAACAAATAATTGCTGCACATTTTAATAGCCCTGCTTGATTTGGTGTTAATTTTGAAATCAAGTCTACTCTCAATTTGTTTTGCCTGAGATAGGGTTTTGATACATTTGTTAGTTAAAGTAAGATAAGCTTTATCGAGTATGCTCTACTAACAATAAGCGTTGTTAACAGAAGTTGGGTTTATTTTTAAATATCAGGCAAAATGGGCGATTGACCCTTTATAAAAATCATCCCTTGTCTACCCAGGCTATTTTTGTAACACGTCTACCAAAGGGGGTGGTTGTTGCACCCCCCTAAATTTTTAGAACGGAACCCCAATGAACTTGGTTTTTACTATAAATAGATAGGTTTGATCCTGCCCTATCCAACGATACCAATATCACAAAATTCGGCGAAGGCCAAGATCGAAAAATCGGCATTATGGCAAAAATGACCACCAAATCAATTGTTTGCTATAAAAATCTAAATAACGGATTTTCATCGGTTTTTTGCTAAAAAAGAAGGAATATGAAAATTCTTACATGCTCCGGGTCATCACCAACCCACCCGCTTCACCCGAACTTTGACAGCCTACCATAGCCTCACCTTAGGTGGTACCTTCCTAATTTTTTCATCAAAAATTGATGGTTGCTCCTCACGAATACTGTTGATGTTGAAAAATCTAAATGAGGAAAATTATCCTATAAAAGAAGAAATCTGCAAAGATTTAATACAAAGCAATTGGAATTTGCTAGTGGTTGACATTCAAGGAAACATAAGCGTGTCATTTTTGCCTTATACTTTATTTACATTAAGGCGGCCTTATCCCTAGTTAAGGATCGTTTACTGGGAATAAGAGACCTTAAACCTAAATGTTAGAAATTGACATTTTTGAACACTAATTTAAATTTCATGCGTTTTTACGAGTTTAGTGTACACAATTAAGTATTTCTTTATTCTTTAAAAAGTTGAACACCTATCGGGTGTTATGATTGTGTAACAGTATTAAATACGTTTTGCGTGTTCTCTACTATTTGCAGTGTAGGTTAAGGAAAAGTCGCTTAAGTTAAGAAAAATCGCTTATGTTAAGAAAATCGAGGCTGGCCATTCAAAATAGTTGACATGTCAAGACGCTGGTATGGGCAAACACTGTTGGAAAAATTATGTACTGGGGAATATATATTTTTCATGACTTCCGGCTATGGAAATTCAAAGTAAACTAGGTATTAAACAGACATTACATAGTAAGTATTTATAACAAGTTCATACATTACGTCAAAAATTACTGATCAAATAAAATATGCAATTTCGACAAATAACGTCTTTAAAATGTTTTGATGGGTATAACTAAGATACTCAGATCACAGCATATGCCTGCGGGTATCATAACAATTGCTAGATATCTGGAGTAATCGGAAGGTAGGTAATGTTAAATATACATCCATCCTGCCAAGCTCTTATGGTTTCTAATTTCGAAAAGTTAGTTGTAACAAAACATACAAAAACATGTGAATCTATAGGTAATACTTTGAAATTTAATTCATCAGTCAAATTTCACAAATACAAGTCACAACATCATCCCTTATTTCTCGTCTTTGCCGATGATTATACCGTATTAACACTTCTTGAAATTGAAATGTTGTATGTATATTCCCTTTCTGTATCTCGCTATTCTATATTTTTCTTCCCTTTTTTAATATAATTTTTATTATATTTGTTTTTACAATCGTTGTCTTTTTTTTAATTCCAGATGTTGTCTGCAGGTGGCAACCTATTATAATAGCTGACCAATTTATCGGTTTTGCGGACGCGTTCTATTAATGGACAACTTTTAAGAAGAAGCAAAGACAGACTGGATATCAATGCTGGTAGGGTATTTGAGGGCATTTAAAAGGTTCAAATTGTACACACAGATATGTTTGTTGTCATCTTTAAATAATTTTACCAATGAATTGCTCGTTTTATTATTTAAAACAGAATATCATTATGATTGGTACATATGTCGTTACGTATACTGTCATAGCATTTTATACTGTTGCATAAAAACGCAAACGCAACTGACCCAAAACATTTCAGTAGTTTTAAGTATCCATTTTTATACCTGCATGTTATAAAAAAAGCTTAGACTTACAGGAAATTTGGTTTATTTAATAACAAAAAAAAAAAAAAAATCGATTTTCACAATTTTACTAAATAAAAAGCAAAATCATAAAATCATGAAGATCAGACTGTATTAATGACAAAATAATTATGTGATATCAACATTAGAAGATTCTAGTGATCTTGGAATACATGGATAGGTGACCACTATACCTACCTAGTGCTTAATGTCATTGGAACTTAAGGGGGTCACAACTACTTCCCCCCCCCCCTGGTAAACTTGTTATAAAAACGGTTTGGTTAGACGAGGTTAAGCAAACACGTATTTTAAAGAGTTAGTGTTTTTCTCTTACTACTGTTTCCAAACTGCTGCAAATAATTATGGCATATTTTGTTAACTCTATATACGAAAACGACTCCGTTAGACTACGGTTAATGCAGCAGTGGCGGCACCACAGGGGGAGGGGGGCAAGGTGTACATTTCCTTCCCCCAAAAAATATGCCCCCCCCCCCTCCTCAAGTTTGCCCCCCATCCCCCAGACAAAAATCAGAAGCTTTTTGGTGCAAAGTTCTCTCAATTACCCGTTTTTATTGATCATTTTGACACGAATTGTACAAAAAATAAAATAAAAATCTTGCCCCAGAAATATGTCTTACCCCTCCCCTCGTTGCCAAAAAAATCTATTAAAGCAAATCACAACATGATCCTTCAACGCCCATCAATTTACAAAAATAGGGTGGTTCCCGGTGGTATGTGACATCTTAAAATGTTTTGAAGATGTCATATACCGTTATACTTCATTTTGACTCACGCTGTATAAAGGTACATGGTTTCTAGGTTCGTTAGTTTAAATTTGAGTAACTGACAAACATTTGGATCCAGTTATGTATTGACAACAATGTTTCAAATGCACACCCTGTATCTGGATAGTCTCATTAAAACTTTAAAAAATAGTACATGCCACAATGCACAATAAATTTATAACATGACATGTCATGTTCATAATATGAATAATATGACATAATATTGCAAAACAAAGTTGTATTTGTGCATATAAAGCAATGAAGTAACGTGGTAGAAATAAATGTTAAATGACGCATATTACAGAAGCAAAACTGTTTACATTAGTGTCACAAATTCGTAAAAAATGGCCCACATCAGTTTCAATGTCTTCTTTCATTTGATTTAAAAACGTTTCAAAATATTTAAATACAGTATTAATTCAACGGAATTGCTCCTGGACTTTTAACCTTAAACTGTCACTCTGGTGCAATAGTTTATTTTTGATTGGTCTGATATCTGTAGCATGAGCTAACTTAACATTCAAAAGCCAGTGATTCATTATACGTTCTGCATACCGCAGTGTAATATGGTAATATGTAGGCAGTTTAGATTTATAATCTAGATCTATAAAAATCAATCAAAAGTAGAAGGAACATATCAAATTAAAATGCAATAAATATCATGTTTCTATCCAAGTAATGGTCGCATAAATGTGATGACTCACCCCGAAAAGGGTGACTTTGCGACAGAAAAACTTCTCAAGATACAGGTGAAAATAGGCAGCAGTAATGAGAATTTCCAGCAGATTTTCTGTTGTAAAATTTGATCGCCTTGATCAATTTCAACAAGCAAGGTGCCATTGATTAAGCTTGAAAAATGCTGCAACAGATGAAATGAAAAAATCAATATTTGAATTTTTTTCAAAGTCCATCCTTTCGGGGTGAGCCATCACAAATTAGTCTTGACAAAACTTTCTCTTTTAGTATGAGCATTTCAGGTATTAACCCTCGTCTAACCAGGGGGGGGGGTTGTTGCAACCCCCCCCCTAAGGTTTTTTCCCCGCAGCATTAAAACGCAAAGCAACCGACCCCAGGCTTTTGAGTAATCTCTTTTACATCCTTTGCGGTCATTTTGATGAAAAAATTAGGGGGGTACCACCTAAGGTGGGGTTAGGGTAGGCCGTCAAAGTTGGGGTGTAGGGGGGTTGTTGCAACCCAGCAACATTTTTGACAATTTTAAACCGCCATTTTGAAAAAATACGCATGCTATGTGGCTAAAACTTGCAGAGCATGTTAGAATTGTCATTTCCTTTCGTATATGCAAAAAAACGATGAAATTCCGTTATTTAGAAAAATTTGATTTTGGTGGCCATTTTTGCCAAAATTCCGATTTTTCTGATTTTCGACCTTTATGACGTCATTATTACGTAACGCCTCGGCCGATTTTTGTGATCTGGTATCGTTGGATAGGGGAGGACCATACCTATCTATTGATAGCAAAGCCAAGTTCATAGGGGGTTCCGTTCTAAAAATGTAGGGGGGGGGGTTGTTGCAACCCCCCTTGGTTAGACGTGTTACAAAAAATGGCTTGGTTAGACGAGGGTTAATCTGTGATACAAATCCAAGATATAGAGCACGCTGGGAACATATACACAAAATAATTTTAATTTTAGCCATTTTTGTGCGGATTTTTTTGTCTTTTTTTTACTTGATTTTGATAATTTTCAGAAGTTCTTATGAGCATTTCGGTAAAGTTTTAGTTCAGCAGAGCATCTAGGCTTGTACATGTTGCTACCAATAAGTTGGTATGGTACTCTACTATCCATACAAACCAACGTCATTACAACAGCCGCAGTGTTACGTAATTATGACTCCAAGGTATACAACCCATCGAAAAATGTAGTAGCTATAACCATTGACTACCAATATTATCGTCGTAAATACGTCGAAAAAACTCTGTTCAAATATAGTAATCTATGAAACCCGGAAGGTAAGCAATGTTAAATATGACATTAACGTCGTCTAGCTCTTCAGGCTTTGACATCGACTGTTTTTCTTTCATTCGGACAAACATGAACAGGACAACACATGTGTCGCTGTACATCAAAAGGCGCAACATTGGTGCAAAACTGATTTGTAATATCGCCGGCTGATGTTAAAAATTAGTGAAAAATTGTCTGGAGATATTGTTAAAATAGGTTTCTGTGAAGTGTACATATCAATATGATTCCGTGAAGTGTACATTTTAATAGAATTCCTTGAAGTGTACATATCAATAGGATTCCTTGAAGTGTACATTTCAATAGTATTCCTTGAAGTGTACATTTCAATGATTTAAATCGTTTATATTATAATAATATTAGAAGCTATATGACTCACCCCGAAAAGGGTGACTTTGCGACAGAAAAACTTCTCAAGATACAAGAGAACCATATTGCTGAATTTCTATGAAATTCGACCACTCAAGATGGTGTTTTTTGTTATACTATCATGATTATGCATCAAACAAAATCAAGCAAGATCCATGAAATAAATTTAAAAAAAACTGATTGCTTGGGCGGAGATATGATATATTACTTTTAGAAACATATTTCACAACAAGCTTGTTCTTTAAACAGCGGGGCATGTAATAAATGCAATAATTTATTTGTATAATAGGTTTGCACGACGCGATACGCACCATACACGCAACCGTTTTTGGTTGTATGCACTGTATAAAATTCGTGGAAATGGTTGCGAAACTAGTCTAGCACCAATTTTAAGCTAGTCGATCATGCTTGACTATTTTTCCGATTTTTGAAACCTGTTCAGCTTGCTCGACTAGGTTTGGCTTGAATAAACTAGTCAAGCATGCTTGACAGGGTAGACCGACTAGTTTAAAGCTAGTCAAGCATATAATTGACTAGTTTTAGTTTACAGTGTTGACACCAAGCTTAATTTAACTTGTTGTTTCAGCAACAGCGTTATTGTGAATTTAACAGAATTGTACCGTATTTATTTGAATTTAAATTTAAAAAGCCCGTTTCTAAATATGTTTAAAAAAAACGACGAAGAAGTAGCACAGAGTTCATCAACTTCAATTCATTAGAGCTTGATTGTCGCTCAAATTAGCAACACTTAAATAATTACATCTTACTAATATGATTTTTATCGGCATGTCAGATATAACTTTGTGTTAAGATTTTGCTTTAAATTTAAATGTGAATTGATGTGCTTTTAAAAGTTAGATTTTCTTCTCTAAACATATTGATAACCAATTGAAACAACTTTGTGTTATTACTTTTATATGTTATTCAGCTACTGAATGCAGGGCCTCCTTGGAAATAAGGTTTTGTCATCGAAGAGCCTACTCAGTTTAAAGAAAAATTATATAACAAATAAATAAAAATCAATCAATCAATAGACAAATAAATAAATATAATTAAATAAACATCTAATTAATTAATAAATAAGTAAACATCTGATAACAAAAACAACCATTGAACAAAATAAACAAAAACCACCATTAAATACATTGAAGACAAAAAATACTTTATTATTTATAAAATATTAATAACAATTGTTATTTATTTATAATAACTTTTGTTGTTTTCTCCTGAATTTTATGTTGAAAGTTACTCAAATGCTCAGGACAGGATTTTCAAATTCCGCTTCTGATGTATGAAATAATGTGATCATTAATTTTCAAGTTCATTTTGATAGGCAGTGGTTTTTTTTAACAGTTAACATTGTAACTATTAAATATGAGTCTCGCACTTTCATTTATTTTGTTTTGCAATTAGGGATCGAAATAAAAAAACAACAACAATTATTTGAAGAATATCTTTTGGTTTTTAATGTTGTTGCTGACTTTAAGTACAACAACTTAAACTACTCGAATTGTATAATTGCTAATAATTATTTCTTCAAATTGTTTGATTCCAAATAAAAATAACTGATGAATGGTATTTTTTGTTTGCTAGACAATAATTGCTGTAAAATAAAGTAAATCAATTTAAAGTGTCCATTTCTAGGTTGCATATCACTCTCTCTAAGTGGATTGACAGAATTCTTTATGCATTTGATGTTTCTCAAACCGGACCAGATTGAAATTTGTTATCCAATGTCAATGTGCTGTTTTTCCGCAGAGGAATATCCGAATTGGCTAAAATGAAAAGCATATTAAGAGGCGAAGTTTTATATCAATGATGATTTTATGATAAAATGTGTTTGGTTGTATTTTTAATATTTATTTTTCCAAGCTTAAATTTTTATTGGCACATAAAATATGAGCAAAATCAAACATAGATTCATAGCAGAAATTTTCATAAATACACCAATTTTTGTAGACATTATGTGTCGGCTATGATTGGAGAAGTTTAAGGCTATTGCCCTTTTTTAAGTTTCTTTAAAGGGTCATTTGGACGCAATTTCGGAATATTATAAACTAGTGATATACACTTTTATGTTTTGTAATAACTACCAAGTACCAAATATTGCATCATCAATATGTACTAATAATAAAGTACTTAGACTAAACCGCATTGGTCTAATTCTAATTGTGAAGTTGATTCATATAAATTTGAAAGCATATATTATGGTTAAAAAAATCGAAAAGTTAAGGAAAGTAAAACAATTCCGGCAAAATGCCTTGCAAAAAAATACTTAAAGAAAAATCCTCTTAACATCTGCTTTGTGGACTACGAAAAAATCAATCGATAGCCTTGAGCTTCAAGGCAATCTAGAATGCTTTAAGGAAACAAATCAGTGGTGAGAATTACATCAATATGTGATGACTCACCTTGACAAGGGTGACTTTGCGACATAACACTTTTCGAGAAACTAATGAAAATAGGAAGCAAAAAATAAAGAAAATAATTTCCAGCAGATTTTCTGTTGTAAAATTTGATCGCCTTGATCAATTTCATCAAGCAAGGTGTCATTTTAAAGCTTAGTAAATGCTTTAACAGATGAAATGATAAAATCTAAATTGATATCATTTGCAAAGTCCCCCCTTTCGGGGTGAGCCATCACATATCATCAATGCTATTTACAAAGATCCCAGTGAGAAAATTCATCTTGGAAATTGAACAATCAGTGCATTTAAATGCTTAAAGGAAGAGATGGTAAGAAACCGGGATTGAGATTCAAAAAGTATTCTCAATAATAAGGGAGACGACATACTGCTTGTATGCCACGGTCCTCAATAGCTGCTGTTAATGATCTCCGAGTTGGGCAGGGAGTGCAAGAATTACGGACTCAACTTAAACATCAAGACATTGCAGAAATCTAGAAGACCGTGCATTCCCTTAAGATAGCAAAGCAATTTTAGTAAATGTGGATAGCTAGACTAATCTTGTGAAAATAATGCTAGTTCCAAAGTTTTACCCAAATTTGTCTTCTCAATTCTGTTGGAGTATAATTTAAAAAAAAATTTAAATCACGATTCATGTTAACTAAGATAAAGAAATCGCTGATATTACTAACACATACATATACAAAAAATAGACACATAGTATGATAGTCCGCTCAAAGAACATAGTATATGCGTCGCGCTTCGTCTATTGTCATTTAAAGATAAAAATACATACCATATTATACATTTCTTATTTTGCTTTTATAACAAATACGTCATGTTCCATGTAACTTCCCTTGTCATACTTTCAATTTAAGCGATTTGAATCATTTCTCAGTCAATAAAACCAAAACATCATAGAGTATCTTGCTGAAAGGGTATAAGTTATCTTATCTCTTTCTGATTCAATTTGCGTCATGTACTCATAGGGAACAGAACTTTCTTTGATCTATCAACAATTGAATCCAAATATAGTTGAAAGATATCACTAACGGTAAACGACTGGAGATACTACAACTAAGAGGTTATTAACCACGTTACGGGACCATTTATAAAATATGAACATACAAAACATTTTATTTTTTTATTAAATTTTATTCTTATTTTGCTTAAAAATACTTTTGCAAATCACGTTTTGAGTATTCATTGAAATATTAACAAAAAACAGATCAGGATTTATTAACAGTGGCAAAAAACTTAATATAGCCTAAGAATTTTTTTTTTACTCTCCATTTATTAAAAGTACTTTAAAAAACTGATAAGTAGTACTTTAGTAACATTCACTTTCAAAATATAACATGATTTATAATCAAGGAAACACAGTTGTCAACTGACAACTTTCAAATCCTAACGATACCTTGGGGAAGTTTTTTGTCGTTAACTTGGACATGGATTTAAGGACTACCACCTGGGTAACCCCTGGGTAAAAGTTGATTTTCGTTTCCTGATATTGAGGTGTAACAGTTATCAACAGATAACGAATACTTAAGTCAATTCTAACAAACAACATGAGTTTTGGAAAGGAGGAAACTCTGTAGTGGCAAAGAAGTGATGTTGCTAGTACTTCATAATGTTATCTTTCAAATAAAGAAAAATAGACGTATTAAAAAAATCAAAACTTCAAACTACAATAAAAATACAAACAATACCGAAATATACCTGCTTCCTTTTAAAGTATCGAAAACAACATTGTATCCCGTTTTACTCGCCTTGAAATTTTTTGTACCACAGTTAACGCAAAAAAGCAACATGTATCTTCATAAAGATATATTTTTCTTTACATTTTTCAATTGTATACTCATTTCAGATTTTCAAGTGTATTAAAGTTACAAGCACTTTAAATATTTCAATATTTATCTGGTTTATCACCTGTGTTCTAATTTTGTTTTATCAATAAATTCGAATAAATACGTTGCATAAAAAACAACATTGATGGCTACCAATGTGTAAAATTAACTTGGTTTATGGTTTTCCCCTAATTGAATCAGAATATGTGAATATTTGAAACATTACACTAACTTCTTCACATTTCAGACAAGGAACAACTTAACTGAGAATCTCGCCTGGTAATGAAATCAGACTTACTGGTGTGTATCACTCAGTTATTCTGTATATTAGCGATACAATCATTGCAAGGCTTTGTCATTTGCCAACTATTATACATGTATACATAGTAAAACTTCAATGTTGGTGCAAAAATATAGAATGTTTTGCCCTTCCAATTGGAATTCATATGCAAATAACCATGAAAAAAGGAAGTAAGTTCAAATATTTGAAATGGAAGTTGCCCCATGAATTTTATCATGGCAGTAAGTTTAAACACTATAAAAGATAACATAATACTAATGTAGAAAAAAACTCCAATCAAAATGAACTATTGTATGGATGCGTTACTGTTCCGAAATTGGAAAGGCTCAAAAGGCTTGAAATTTGCGTTTACGTAAAAATATAGTTCAACATCAAAAATAAATCTACGTTTATTGTAAAAAAAAAACACCATTAAATAAAGCATTAAAATTTCACTTAAAATAATAAATTTACACCATATGGAATATATTAGAATGAAACTGTTTAGAAAAATGACAATGTAAATAAGCCTTGATGATTGTATGGATGCGTTACTGTTCCGATTGCTGAATATCAGTTTTGTGCATTTCAACATGATTTAAACCATGATTATCATTGACAAAACAAAACTTTTTCAGATTTTCTATTTGCATGTTTTATGAATATTTTCAATATATATCATGCTTTCGTTTGATTACATTACATGTAACTAACCATTACCGTGCGCTACAGAGATCAAAGCACTGTACAATAAACATAAACTTATGGAAAGCAAAAGGCAAAATAAATACTGGTATGTTTCGTATGAAGCAATACTGGTCTCGTAAAGAATAACACCCTAATTTAAGCGTGTAAGGAACGTAAAATACGTAAGCAAATAAAAACGTAACCATGTAATTCTTTAGATTAGCATTTATCGTATTAACACTAAGTGGTATATTCAAACAACTCTTAGTGAATATTTAGTTTTTGAAAGATAGCATTTCAAAAGCTCAAGCCTTACTAACCTAGTTATAAATCGATGTTCTATTATTATTTGACTGTAAAAAAACCGTTTATTGAACATATGTTTTTGTGATCAACCACATAATGTGAATGCAGATTAATAATATCAAATCTTAGTTAACAGTCTTTACATACAAATGACTCAATTCTTGGCAAAAAATCCCGAAACATTAAGACACCATATCTTGCTTTAAAAATCATGATAAATGTAAATGTAAGTTACAAACAGAAGGCGATAATTGTTTGACTTTTTACCAGGAAATGTCTACAAACATGCACATGTAGATTATTTTAAAAACAAATTTGGTAAAAATGTGAACTTATAGTTGCTTCATTTATAAGATTCCTATTTAATGTATCTAATTGATCATAAAAAATAGCACAACTTACCATCATAAGTGGTTAGTATTAGAATTTCCAAGTTGTATATAGTTCAAAGTAATCTTTCAAGAAGGAAAAGTTTCAAGTTATCAAGTCAGAGTTTATATCTACTTCCTCTATGAATTATGTATGATTTTGAAAAATCGCTGATAAGTGACACCGCGGCTGATGCAAAGTTAGCAAATTCTTATCCATGAATGATACTTTGTGGAGCAAGCACCGCCGTTTTAAGAGTAAAATTGTGATCATTGTAATGTGTGTCCTGTTAGAGCGCAATCGCGAAAATAATCTGTCTCCGCCCAAACAAGTTAGTATTCTTGTATTAATTTAACAGATATGCATTGATTTTGCTTGATACATAATCGTGATAGCAGCAACAATAGCTACCACCTGGGTTAGTCAGAATTCATAGAAATACAGCAATATGGACTATATGGTTTCTCTTTAAAAAGAATAACCATCGTATTTACATCATGTAAAGGCTTGTTTTAAGCGTTTTATTGTGCAATTAATAAAGCCTTTAATAAATTGATGTATTTTATCATTTTCACACTTAATGTACATAAACAATGGTTTCACGTATACAAACAATTTATACATATTAACATACACTCATGTAATTTGTTTTATGCATGATATTTAATGTTCTTAAGAATGTAACATTCCTTGTCATACTGACCATTTATATGTATCATTTATCATTATATAAAGCATATGGGTTACCAAATCTATGCCTCATTCAATTTACATCATATACACATTGAAAAAAGAAAATCATTGTTTTGATTTTCAGGTTCAACAAAGTGAAACAAAATATGTTAGTTAGATATTATTTAAGTTGGACGACTATTTTTGAACTGTTGCATATAAAGGTATGTAACCACACTAGGGCTATTTCCAAAATATGGAATATGGAACTAATCAAGTTTTAATTTTTGCAAAAGAGTTTGGAGTTGATATGCATTGAAATATGATATTTATGAACTAAGTTTAGCTAAGCTGAAATTTCAAACTTTATATAATAAACAGGCTTTTAATGGATAATGCGTCTCTGACTGCTAACTACGTGGAATATTAAATGATTCATAATTATGAAAGTACACTTTTCCATTAACCCCTCACATATAAAATCTTTACAAAGAAAATAACTTTGAAAACCTGGTTAAAAGGTGAGTTTTTGTTTATCTTTTCTCTATCTTCAATGGAGATTGTGGTCCTAACATTATAGACTTACCGACCTGTATTCAATGCAACGTTTCTATCAGATCCCTAACTGTTATTTCAAATTCAACAAACGAGAAAAAAGGAACTCGGTGATGTCAAAGAAATGAGATATTACCAGCGCTACATTGCACCGCGTGGGCTGAATCCCAGAATGTGAAAAGGTGGCAACGATATTCAATAAATCAAGACTAAAAGGTATTGTCAATGCATCTTTATACAAGACGTTAATAGGACCTTGATCCGCATTTTCTTTTGGGTTTTTCTTTTGATTTTTTCCGGAAAAAGATGTTTCTTAAAATATGAAGAGCTGAATTGCAAAACCAGAGACCATTTTTTTTTGAAAAATTAGTTTTAGCAGATTCTTACAGAGCTCTAACTTGAGCTTCATATCTTCATGCATATATTTTTCAAAATGGTGACTTCAACTTTCTCGTGGTGGCAACTGTCCCCCTACCCTCGGATTTTGACGGCCTACTATACCAACACCTTAGGTGGTACCACATTGTTTTTCATCAAAATGACAGCAAATGATGTAACACAATTAATTAAATGCCCGGGTCCTTTGTTTGGTTTGTTTGGTGCAATCTGTGATTTGCCG
>JXSR01S008262.1:9453-26061 GCA_000969725.1 Ophiothrix spiculata
TGGTTTTCAGTCCATGCTCACTTCCGCAGGTTCTTCCCCGGGTACTCCGGTCTTCCTCCTGCATTCAAAACTGATTAAAGATCTTGGACCCCATGGACATAAGCTTCATTAGAGGCTTTCTTGGGTTATCCTTGGCGATTAGCTTAAAGAATTCTTTCTTTCTTTTTTTTCATTCATTAAAAGCTCTATATGAAAATTTCCCCAAAATAGACAATTTCCCCAGGTTGGCACCCTAAGACCTCTTGTACCCTGATCTAATCTTTGTTAAATGCTCCTCCTACTGAGAATCCTCATCCATCTAGTCCTCCTCCTCCTCCTCCTCATCCTTGCCTAATACTATTTCCCAACTTGGTACTTGGTACCGGTGTGAAAGGAATCTTAGTCCCCCTGAAATGGTAGTCCGCCTTCCATAGATCATATCGGAGTAAAGCGTGAAACTAATGTTGCGTGAGAGTTGTTAGCCTATACTTTACTGTACAACCCGAACAATACGAACGGGACACTTACATTCCTGCTACACTGGTACCAAGTAAGCTAAAGGAAGCTTATCATCAACTGGGCTCCAAGATGTTTTTTAAATTCAGTTTTTGAATGCAGGAGGAAGATCGGAGTACCCGCAGTAAAACCTGCAGAAGCGAGCATGGACTGAAAACCAAATGCACATAAAGCGCCGGACGTGAGCCTCGAACCTGGGACCTCATTAGACGAGGGAACTACAACTGCACCAACCCGTTTCACCAAATTAAATTCCGGTAGTTGGACTGATAATGGTCCAATTTGATTTGAACTATGTTGGATGTTTGCAATTCAGTAAAGCTCTGTCTGTGAGTTTCATATAGGACACCCTGTAGCATGCCTTTATCATAATTTGGCAATACACACATCCACCAAGTAGTACAAAGGAAGTAGTTTTGTTTTGATATGTTATTGTTTGACAGCATTAGTTTCATATTATACCATGCAAACATGACATATACCTACTATCACAACCGTGCACAGTGAAACCCAGGAGTGAAACCTGCTACGAATGACTTCAAATGGATCTTCTTAATTGTACCATATAGTTGCGATAACAATTAAACAAACGGATATGTTGCAAGATAAATTGCCATCTTGATACAGTCCACCTGTATTAATTTCACCATTCACGCCACACAGGCGCGTAGCCACCTACCAGACAGGTCGGATGTCCGAGCTATATTTTGACTAAAACAATTATTGAAAAAAAATCCATGTATGAAAATAAAAGAATAAATCGAAAGTCACAATGTTGCAGCGCTATTCTGGGCTTTCGGCCGGAGGCTTTGTCCCATCATTTCTGGCTCAACAGTCCATTGTTTTACACATAGGCCTATGCCTTTTCGTATAAATATGCAATATCTTTCACAGCATGACGTTATCATATTAATGGGCATTGATGATAAAGTGAATTGCAGAAGAGAGTTGTTAAAACATTGGCAAATTCCGAAGCGTAAATGCTCAACTCACACACCACTGTCAAATGAGCTTTACCTGTTGCGAGTTATTCTTAGTGTTAAACATGTTGCCTCTGGAGAATAAAACAGTATCCTTTTTGTTGACTAAATTACATCATTTTGCCCGGACCATTAAATACCCTATTCACTCGACCAATTCAACTATTTGCCATCTGACAAACCCTTTAAATTTGTAAATACCATGACTTCCAAAAGTTTACAAAATCATACTTTATAACCAACATAGTATCAAAGTAAATTAACAAGTTTTGGAACACTGGTAGGAAATAACAATTGGTAAAAAGAGATTTAAATTCAGAAAATCAGTAGTTGAATTGGACGAGTGGATAGGGTATTCTAGGCAAAAAAAACCTGCATTATCATGGAATCTAAACCCTGGTTTCGGAGTCTTAACTTCAGAGAAACCAGCTATTACTAATCCTCACACCAATCATAACTGACCACAATCAATCAAGCCCATACATGAGTTTTGATAACGCTGACAACTTCCTTGCCAAAATTTCTTGTCAAATATGTCAGACAAACTGGCAGGAAGGATATTGTTGTCGGTGCAAAGTACAGGGACATTTACGAATGTGTGGACATGTGAAGGCTAGATGTTTTGTGCCCTAGTTAATTCAATCCAAGATGTTTACCAATGTATTGATTGTTTGATTGATTAATTGATTGATTGATTGATCCAAATATAAAAAAGAATCGGAATAGCAACTTCGTGGGTTATACTTCAAACTTAACATGCAGATTCAAAACCCAGAAGTTTCTACATGTATAGTACTGAACTGCCTACGTACAAGCTGCTGTTATACTGGCGGGATGAATCGGATAGGCGGATTCGCTTGGTTGAACACAGTGAAAGGTTTCACACTGAATCAAGTAACTACAGAGGGTTATGGGTCAGTTTATACTTTATATCGAGCTACCAAATATTTTTATAATCTGAAAATCTAAATGTAATGCATCTTCTAATCAATAACAGATGCTTGGTGTTGTAAACTGTCAAACATTTGACATAAAATACTCCTCAATGTGTGAGTTTGGGGCACAGCTTTCTCCTATTTGATTTCTTCCCTCCCCTGTATCCAATCTCATGAATAAAAACATGCAAACTACTATAGTATACAATGTCAAACTCCAGAGGGACATGACATAATGTTTATTTTTAGATCGCATTGAAACCAATGTAAATCTCAATTTTGCTTTTAAAGGTGCTTTTTGCCTCAAATTATTTTGTAAAATAATTTTAAAACCTCAAATCCATTGGGGTTACTTAATTAAACAACCCCATTAGTTTTCATGAAATAAATTTCAACTAAAAACCATTAGATGTTTACACTGTCTCTACATTGCTATGGTGACTATGTGTTAGCATGCACACAACTGACTAATTTGTGAACAAACAAGTTTTGGCAAGGTTTTTAATTTAAAAATAGGACATATTAAGATTAACAAAAAACATTTTGGGGTCATACCGCCTGCAGCAGAGTATTTAAATCTAACCTGAGATGAATGACTTAACATTTGTATCTGTCTCAGTGCCCAATATTCAAAACTTGCAACATTTTTTCTTTATCCATATGCCGCCTACAGGGTATTGTAAGAAAACAAGATCCCCTAATTTCAAAACTTGCAACATTTTTTCTTTATCCATATGCCGCCTACAGGGTATTGTAAGAAAACAAGATCCCCTAATTAGGGGATCTTGTTTTCTTACAATACCCTGTAGGCGGCATATGGATAAAGAAAAAATGTTGCAAGTTTTGAAATTAGGGGATCTTGTTTTCTTACAATACCCTGTAGGCGGCATATGGATAAAGAAAAAATGTTGCAAGTTTTGAATATTGGGCACTGAGACAGATACAAATTTCTCCTTGATGAAGTCTCAATATATCTTTACGAAAAAATGCAAAAACAGGTTACTTTTCAAATACATGGCCACGCATATGAACCAAGAAGTACAGAGACCCGACACATAACACCAGGGAAAATTAATCTAAACTACATTTGATTTTTGGAACAATCAAAATTCCCTGACTTTTCCCTGATTTAAATAATTTTTTTATCAAAATCCCTGACTGGAGAAAAGTAAAATAATTGTCCCTGATTCCTCTGGCCTAGGAACATAGGATATCACTACACCACTGATTTTCTGGTTAGTTATTGAAATGGGGGTCATAATATCTATCTATATAAAGGGAGATACCAGGCTTTATATACGGGTCTGGGTAATGGCCTCAGCCCTGCACAGAGCTAAAATATCAGGTATTCGGGTACACTCGATTCCCAACACAACCTGGGCGCCAAGATTTGGTTTTGCATAAAGACAAAGCGAGCAAATAGTACTTTACTAAAATGATACGCAAATCTGTACAAACAGCATGCTTCAAGATCTGCATATTATGAAAAGATGCATTATATATGTGGCAGATTCCCGAATACCCTCAATTTGATCCCCATGCTGGAAAAAAATGGCAGCGAGTCTGGTATCTCGCCTAAAACTCTATGTTTCATTCAAATCACACCAAGTGTCACAGGTATTCAAATATACAAACCTGGGACTAGACAAAATGGAAGGAAGCTGTGGTCAGACCATTGCTTTGTCAATAAATCACAGACTAAATATAGGATGAAAAGATTAGGCCCTATTAGGCCTATGAACTCATATCCAAACCTCCTGATTTTTAGATTACTTTTATGTTTCCAGTAAGGTTCATTCAAAGCACGCAAGTGTGTCAGTTATTCCAACCTACAACCAGGGATGACCAGACAAAATGGAAGGAAGCTGTGGTCACACCATTGTTTTGTCAAATACAATTCACAGGCCGAATAGTACAGGGTCAATAATAGGGCCTACTATACTATATAAACCTTGAATATTGCAGAGCCGATTAACGCACATACACCAATATGACCCTACAGGGAAATAAATTAGTCCATGGTTTTCGAATCATAACTACATACACAATCTTGCTGAATATTCAGTTGAACTTATAGTTAAAGGGGCAATTCATGATCCACTTTTCACCCTCAAGGTCACCTCTATCAAAACTGATTGTTTTAGCTTATCAGAATCGTCAACTGGTATATGTAACGATCCCCAAACCATTCTTTCATATGTGCTTGCATTTTTGAGAAAAGTTAGAAAGTGTGTAATTTTCAAATTATTGTCGGGGCCCCGACAGTAATTACAACACAGTAGCCTATGGGGATTTTCAAAATGCTGAAAAGCTTGTAACTTGGAAACGAATGGTCGGAATCAAGTGAAATTTACAGTATATATTTATGATATACTCTTCTTCTTATTTAGCTAGAAAACAGGTGAGGTTTTTGTCACATCAAAATCATGAATTGTACCTTTAATGTTTGTCCATATGGAAACAACAAAAAATTAGCCAAAATTAATCCCTCAATCATGAATGATTCATGTACATAAAAATCAATATACAGTATTTGGTCTTAATCAATCCTAATCAATCATTACTAGTCTCTTATACAATACAAACCCACCAGTTCACAATGTTGTAGAATACAAGGGATGGATCTCATAACAGATTCTGATTCCCTACTGCATACTTGAAGGTTTATGGAATATACACGAAGGAGCACAGACAGATAATTGCAGTCATATAGTACTAAATTTTTTGGTCTTTTCTTAGCAAATTTTGTTAATCTGGGAATATTATTAGTTATCCCCTGTTTGTTCATGCAATACTTGAAAATATTAATAGTTTGGGTTTGAATCTCACTCAGCTATCAGCCGAGAGTGATATAAACAAAAGTTGCAGACTTGGTCATCAGTATGACATTTGAATACATGCTTTACAAATTTGTTTCGTAAGAGCTGAAGAAGCTATGAACAGACTGATGATATAATACAAAGTGACCACATTCAGACATGTAGTCAATCACTAAATAACACATCTTATAAAATGACTTTCTATCAATATCTTACTTTATATACTGTATTAATAAATTTAAGCGTGTTGACACCCTATGACATTATTTCAAATAGTTTCAACCATCTTGAGAAAAACCTGTAAATCGTTTTTTGAAAAGACAGACTATTGACAGGTTTTCTGCGTAATTTATAGCCGTGTCACTTTCACGCACGCTGTCGCACTTTTTACTTACGAGCGCAACAAACTTGCAAATACGCGTTAACCTATTGCTTGCATGATGGTTATAACATTTTGTTAGTGCATTTTTTAAATAAGATTAATTAAATTAGGCCATTGGGTAAGTAAAAATAACATTATTTAAAAATTTATTAATACAGAATATAAAACAAATATATACTGACATTTTTTAGATCTCTGGATTAAAACTATAGTCCTTCAGTGAGTCACTTCAGGTCCATTGTTTTTACCAGAGATCTTCAAATCAGTATTATATTTGTATATTATATCATGATTACCGTGATTTGAGCCGTGCAATAGTTTGTACTATTGCACGGCATGAAACAAACCTGTGTGATATCATGATATAAAACAAATATTGAATACCTATGGACGTGCAATAGTACAAAATATATCATTCGGTCAAATTTGGACTGATCCATTTCACTCGGCTACGCCTCGTGAAATAGAAAAGTCTAAATTTGACCTCATGATATATTTTGTACTAATGCACTCTCAGGCATTCAATATTTGTATACTATCAAAGCCAGATCTATGGCACATATGTGAAGCATTATAAACAAAGTGTGTGAAAACTTGCCATGCACATGCAAAAAAGTTGTTTGTGCAATAGCTTGCCATATTTTTTTTAAATTTCAAATTACACGCTATAAAGTGTTCAGTCTTGGGACAATGGCTCTCGAAATGGTTATCCAGATATTTTAAGAGCTACTGACATAAGCTTATGGGAGACAAAATTTGAGGGGTTTTTCATGCTAAAAATAGTGCAAGATGTTAGATGAACATATGGCAGCTATTGCAGATAAGATTTTCTTGCACTCACATGACAAACTGAAACTTACATTCTTCTTGTTATCTAGGCGGGCTTTGCTCTTCTGAAAGTACAATGACCTGATAATCTGTCAGATGTATAATGTGGTCTTCCTTTTTTTCAAATGTGCTGGGTCTGCCATATACTGGTGTTGAACTGTTCCATTTTTTCTACAGATCTTTTCATCTGAAAACTTGATGACCACCAATGTTCACATGGTACTAGGCTGCAGTTGTTGTTGTTTTTTCTTTAAATGATATATGCTGGGGCTGTCATTCTTAATTTTCATCTGGAAATTACTCCTTTTATTTAGAAACACCTCTTCTGAGAAAATTCATTGACTACAGGGATGAAGTTTTGATAAAGTCATAAAATTTGTTGTGTATCTCCCAATCAGTTGAGATGATCCACAAATCTGAAAGAGCAAACAGGATTGCATAGTTCAAATATAACATAATGGTTTCAGGAAATCTCCGCTGGTGATATATACCTGAAATTTTGAAAATATTAGTTAACAAAGTTGATATGCACAACACAAACCTTCACTTAAATAATCTATGATGTCTATAGCTTACTACTAATGTTTTCTGGCACAAGAGTAATTTTCAATTGAAGTTTTGGACCACATGTCACCATATGGCGGTGGCAGCCATCTTTGATTTTGATAAAATTCTATCAAATGCTTTTGAATCATGATTTCTTTTTATGGTTTGTGCTTTAATATATAGCTAAAACAAATGAGAATGCTAGCGTGATTTTGTTAATTTTAATAGCACTCTAAAAGGAGATATAGTTTGACTGTTAGACAAAATTTTGAATGTATAAAGGTTTAGCAAAGGCTCCTGAAGGGGTATTTTCCAACCAAATGTTGGATGGGATTCAAATGGTGAATCAAAACAGATCGATATGTAGTGGTGGTAGCAAGATGCACTAAGATGATGATTACTAATATTCGTAAATTTGAAGATTAAACATTCTTTTGCACTCACCAGAGTTATTATCCTAGATAATTTCAAAGTGGCTTCTTTATCAATGGGCAGATGTTGGTTGGTGTTGAGATGGTTGATGTTGTTTTCTCCAGTTTTTGGTGAATATCACATCATACTTGAAGTTTCAAATGAAAAATAAAAAGGAAATTCATTATTGTTGTATTATCTTACATATCATCACCTAACAGAATGATGATAGTAAATGGAACATTCAGTTTAAGTTAGATTGGGCAACATTCACTTTTTATTATGTAACCATTATACACAACAGAACAATTCTGGCAGAGATGCCACTGTGTTTTTGAATAAAATACTGAAAAGTGCCAACGATGCATGTGTAGCTTCACCTATCACAAAGTGCCCCAGACGCTCATCCTTTAACGCTGATATAATGACGTTTGGTTGGCTAAAATGACACATGCTTCTTTCGTTAATTCAAGAATAATTTCTGTACGATTTTTGCGGAAAAAAAATACTGAAAACTTTTGTCACACTCATAAGGCCAAGAAAAAAAAAATTGTCTCAGAAACCTGCGCGCATTGCTATGTGAAAATGAATTTAGCGCGTACGCGCATGTCTTTCTCCCTCTCTCTTTTTTAATTGAGAGTAATCCAGCAATCGACCACCGTCCGGGTTGCTGTCATTTGCTGTTGTAATGTTACCTTGAAGTTTACGTTTAATCAGACTTCCCATAGTTAAAACGAACGGGATCATACTTAGAAACTCGGCACTTCGCACACGTACGTTGGATGATCAAAAATTTAGAGCGTTAAAAAAAAATATATTGCATACCGCATAGCTAATTTCCTAAAAAAATGCATACTGCATAACTTTTTTTGCAAATAGTTTCTGAGACAACCCTTTTTTTTCTTGGCCTAAAAATACTTAATTTCATTAATAATACGTAAAAGTGGCATCTCTGTTCTGGACTCACCATTACAACTTTATTAATTGAAAATAAATATGAAACACAACCTCACGAGACAACTTACTGGAATCTCAATACAATTTTGAAGACTTATTATTATATTATGAATTAAATACTGGAAAGAAGTCAAGTGTTTTTGCTTACTTGCCAATGTTCTTCCAAACTCTGGAACCGATTGGAGATGGTGACGGGTCAGGTGTCAATTGCCAAGGAATGCTCGGGAGGACTCTGTTACACCTGGCATCATCTGATCCTTCCTAGTCTTCATTGACGTCAGTCTGGATTGTATACACAGAAGGCCATTGCAAATTTGTCATTGTTTGGTCTTTTACCAAGTCCATCATGTCTTGCCTGGTCTTCTTTGTGAAATCAACACATTTCTGTGTCTTCATCAGCAATTAGGTGGGGGGGCAATACTCAGTATTTTGGGAGCTGGGATATTTGGCATATAGCACTCAATTCTGGGCCTAAAAAACATTTTATTTTTAATATAAACTTAAGTAGGAACTGATGCATGAAATTTTTTGTAGGGGGAGCTTATGAAATTAAATATTGGCCAAATTAAGGCAGCAGATCTTATATTACTTGCATTTTGACAAATTTCTCTATATAGCTTTAAATGAGCTGCAATGGGGACTAAAGAACAACAAATGAAGAGCAAAAAGATATTCTTAACTTCCAGATATATGTATCTTTCCCATATATGTGAACAATTACCAAAGCAGGACTTTTGGGTCAATAATGTGACACAGTGACTTAGCATAGATATTGAACTCACAAATTTAGGGTTACAAGTCCAATGCCTTAATCTCTGTGCCGTAGAACCCGCTATTGTTAATCCATCATGTCAAACCCCCTGCCTTCCACTCTTACCCCTTCCTCTCTACCCCCCTCCCCAAACCTCATGCATCAATGATAAATTGCCTTTTAGGCAACAACAAAATAACAACGCCGTTTTACAGGCCTGACTGGCCCTAAATTTGAATTTTGAAAGAATTTTTTTTAGTTTTGCATAAATCTTGTAAAATCAGCCGAAAACAATTTAACAATTTTGGCTAAATTTTGTAAGAAAATTTCGCAATTTTTTTTCCATTTTTCTCCAATTTTTCTTCTGATTTGGGGGTAATTTTGGGTTAATTTCTCTTTAGAAAAAAAATTCGCCTACCCAACCTCTACTTGAAAGGTTCGCCGCCAGTAAAACAGGGTGTTTTTTTCTGTCACCCTATATATCTTATCCTAGTTGAAATATTCACTCCTGGTGACATTTGTGGCTAATATGCTTTACACTAGGCCTGCTTTACACTGTGCCATTATCTTTTTCATTTTTAAAGCACTACTCAAATAGGTTAAAAATTGCATTTGTTACTAACAATTATAATTAATTATAAATCATTTTTGCAAAGTAAACATTGTACTAAACTGCACACTTAAAATATCACTTATTCTTTAATCTGATTCATAAATACTCATTCAGATTTTAACAGAAACTTGTTCAATTGAAAAACAAAAATATTACACACAGTGTACACTCACATTCTTGGAACAACAATTCTGATTTTTTTTTTCTTAAACACTGTAAACTAAGGTACCTTTGAACAAAATTTTGAAAAGGTGATTAAACTCATCTAGACTGATTTCAACTACCAATCATTTGATGGTTGAAATCCTATGCAAACGCAAACACACCAAGTATGTCGAGATGGCAGTAGTTGACAATTAACCAAGTTTTTGGACAACCTATGAAAACCGGAGAACATTTTAAAGCATTTTCTAAACATTAAGTTATGAAATTTTGAATTTTATTTGCCAATATTTTTCTGTTTTTTTCAAAAAAATCTTTGGCAGACAAGATTCAAAATTACATAGCTAAATTTGTAGAATAGGTCCAATTCAACAAGAAAATGCTTTAAAATGTTATCCGATTTTTAAGTTAAGAGTATATAAATTCATTTACTGCATAATATAGGAATTCCTTTACGGTAAATGAATTAATTTACAGTAAAGGAATTATGACATTCCCCGAACTGCAATGATAAGAAGAATGGATAATGACAAAAACTTGTCTAAGGTACCAGAGCAAAATTAGACCACAGTTGCTTGCGGCCGGCCACAGCCCTACTTAAACTTTAATCGGCTTAATTTTAATGTATCTCTCTGAAAATTAAGCTGTGTCCAGTTGCGACTGGCCACAAACATTTGTGGCCTAATTTTGCTCTAGCACCTAAACAAGCTTTAACACTTTGAACCCTGGCCATTCCATGTGTATCTGTACTGCTGACATAGGCCAACCCAAAAGTTAAAAACACAATATAACCCCTAAACTTACTTTGATTTTGATTTCCCTTGCTTTACTTTTTCATTTTACAGTATTCTGAATTGTTCCAATAACCTGCATTCATAAAATAATACTATTTATATCGACCAATATATTCGACATTTATGTTGTAGTCTATGGGAGAAGCCATATTTGTTGAAAATTGTCATCAAGTTTACAAAAATATGAGGAATTTGTCACCCCTGGCAAGTAAATCAGAGTAAACTGACCCATCAACCATGGGTAAACAGCTTTATTGATGTCTTCAGATATAAATAAGACCATTGAAAATTCTAACTACCCATGCCTGTTGACAGACACATGAAGTTTCTGACACGTGATCTAAAAGCCGGTAAACCAGCTCATCGGGTATACGGTACATGTACACATGAGCCAGTAAACTGCCTCGTCGGGTTCAAAGGGTTAAGTTTACGGTTCCAGGCAAAGTCCAGGCATTGTTACCAACCGATTCTAGACTTATTAATCTATGGCACACTCTGATTCTTACAAAAACTTTGCAACAACTTCACTCTATTTGCAATATTCAATAATATTTAATAATAGTATTGCTATATTCCCATCATAACAAATTTTGAATATTTGTTTTCAATGTTAACAGACCTCAAGGACTCATCATAACGGTGTGTTCAGAGTTTGTTAATATTTATTCATACACTCCGAGTGTCACCTAGCCAATCAGAACGCAATAACATAAGTACGCGGAGTTGATTGAAAATTCACAATGCACTGCACTTGTTGTGTTCCAGTTTGTTTGTTTGGTTTGATTCATTTGCCTGCTTTAGAACATTAAAATGTTCTAAAACAGACAAATGAATCAAATAATAAACGTTTCAATTTCAATCATTGAGCAAGAACATAAATTATCACTTCTCTCAAACTATGTTATTTTTCACTTAGTCCGGGACTAACTTAACCCTAGCTGACCACAGGGGATTTTCCGTTTCTAGCCTATCTCCTCAGAAAAGGAGATGTGAAAAAAAAGCATGGTTTCACCTGGATTCGAACCTGGGACCTCTCGCTTCCCAGACCCCGTATACCATTAGCAGACCATCAGTGAGACGCTGCCTGGGCAGCGATTCCGTTGCCATATACAACCCCCGTCTATGACGTATTTGGACTTAGCGCATTTTAGGTGATTTCAATAATGAGATTCTGTGAGATTATGGTCAGTTAGGGTTGAGTCCTGTTGTGTGCATATGGACCGAAGTGACGCTTATTGACAAACTCTCATCACACCATAAAGATAATAATATAATAATGTATGAAGCCTGAGCACTTTCTTGAAGAAACACTAATTTCAATCATTTTTGAGCATTTACATATAATTTCATTACAAGCAGTTTTGATTAATAGAAATTTGTGATCGATCTGATCAAAGGTTCGAACATGGTCGGTATGAACCAAGAAAGTTTTTTCACATAAACATTTTATTTCAAAAAATTTAAACTGGACTTAATGTACACCCAAAACTAGCCAATTTTATCCTGCCAAAATAAAACCTAAATATTCTGAAAAAGATATCAATACAGATGTTTAAAAAGAACATTATTTTATTCTCTCAAAGGAGCATGGTTCGATTGCTTCAAAAAAATTTCAAACTTTTTGAGATTTTGGTACCAAAATATTGCTCATAATTTTCTTATAACCCATGTGAGTTAATTGTGTTCCGTATTTTAACTTCAAAATTGAAGCATGCATGAAATAAAACTTTGTGGATTCTTCTACTATGACTTAGTCTCCCTAATCATAAGTAATGGTATATGAAAGTCTGTATGCACAAAAGAGGTTAAAATTACTACTCCCATAAAGGACCTTTTGGTAGCATTTTTAACTGCAACAACTTTCAAAATTAAAGAATAAATTACAAATCTTAAAAACGAAATAAAATATGACAGTATTGGGTGAGGAAAATGTATTTATCTGTGATACAAATTACTTAAACCTGGTCTAATGGTTTATTCAGTCTTGTCAATATGCATCGATCAATGCCCATCGACGCGCAGTCTATATACGCGCTATGCACAAGGAATAGTGTGTGTTAAAAACTGTGCGTTGATGGGCCTTGTGCGATGCATATCGACACACTCTGAATAAACCCTAACTCTTAAACCTCTTTTGAACATAAAGACCTTAGAGTAAATCAAATGTGGGCAAACATATGAAGAAAATGTTAGAAAAAGGATTGCATGCATGCTGCCGCTGGAAGGAATCAAGACATTTGGAGGGAGAATATTTTCATTTTCCAAATTTTGTATTTTTTTGTGGTGGAAATAGACAATATGAACAAACTATGAAAGTTCTTTGCCTAAAACCTTTCAAGTGTTTTTATAGTTTCAATGCAAATCTGTAATGCCTTTATTATGATACAAGTCCTGGACAGGTTTTATTTTCATATATTCTTTTTTTTTTTCAAATAGCACAAATGTTCATTCATCTAATATAATCATACATCACTGATAATAATTTTCACAATTATCATTCTCATCATCATCATCGTATATACAACATTCATAGAAATACAAACAACGTTACTTACAAATACAAACACACATAACTCAAATTCTCATGACTGATCAACTATGTAAAATGTCTGAAACAACTTTGGCTGATAGCTATAACGGCATCAAGTGGTCACCACTGTAGAGCAGAATTTACCTTTCCTTAGGCTGAAAACATAGTCAGCCTACCAAACATTTGGTTGTGACGTCACCAAATATTTGCAATCAAATTTTAAGCATGAACCGGTAACAAACATTTCGTGCAATGTAGTTGGTAATTCAATACATGTGCAATCTAGCGCAAAATTTTATTTGGTCTCAACTCTGTGTTTAAGTTATTTTATTTGGAGGCACTCATCATTTTGATGTCACAACCAAATGTTTGGTACCAAAAATTTTGTTTGGAGGCCGACTATGTTTTCACCCTTAGAGATATCTTGCGGAGCAGAGCTTTTGATAATCTATCATGTACCATCTTCAGAGCACAACTGTTGCCATCAAATTAACTACATAGGTACCATTACTGGTACCACTACATAGGTACCATCATTGGTACCACACACTGGAATTAAAGGTACAACACAGCTACCACAAAGTGTCTCAATAGTGCCATGGTTGGTCAGTGCATGGAATATTATTGAGATGACATGGTTGGGGCTTTTCACATGGATGTAATCAATCTGAACTCATCTTAACTTTGCACATCTAGATGCATCTGGATTAAACTGGACTTCAGCAAATGATCACTCGAGTGAAATCGTCTCCGCGTGCACATACGCATATTTGCATTATTCAACTCGCACACACAACCCAGTGAGTCAATACCTGCGCACACTGGAGTAAAGTCAGATTGACACATAATTGTGTGAACAAGATCTACACTTCAGAAATCTACATTAATCTGGATGAGATCAGATTGATGCTCCTGTGTGGAGCCCAATAAAGTCAGAGGGGGATACCAGACAGCACTAGCAATGGAGTACATTAGTCACTGGTCTTAAATTAAATAGCAGGTATTTGGGTCCATTAAGATCCTAGCCCAAATCAACTCCAAGCTTACAGGATCAAGCGAAGCGTAAGGTAAGACAGCCCAAATACAATTTCAGATGTCGAGTGAAACTGAACACAAAGCATGTGTGTGTATGTACAATTATCACTTACCAAGACAAGATCTGAAGCATCATTGGTAACAAAAAAACCTTGTACCCTTATTCTACCCCCATGCCAGAACAAATATAATGCTAATGGAACAAACCGAGTCTAGTGATTTCATCAAACGAAATATGCACATGCAAATAAACATTCTTTACAAACACTGCTAATAGCGCACTTCAAAATCTAAAGATTGCATATCCGTAGACGTCGTGCAATTTATCTGTGATGAAATCACTGGACCCTGAACGCACAATGAGTCTGGTATTGCCACTCTGAACCTATCATAGTTGTTATAAAAAATAAATACAAAATGGAATATAGGAATACTAAACTGACCCAAGTCCATGTTTCCCTACCGAGGCCAAAGAAAGTATATTGTCCTAATGATGACTATAATTCCATTCAAAGATCAGAACTGGACATTAATCATCACTTCCTGTTGTATGGGTAAGGCAGCGTGGACTTGGGTCAGTATGGATTTCAATTATTCACGCATACAATTTCTCAAATTGATCATAATCCATTATCTATATATCTCACTTTTATCAAAGGAAAAAAATACACAAATTTTCATCACTAACCTCTTTCGCCTAGCAACAAATCCATATCATAATCACATAAATCATTAAATGCATAGACATTTCCTATGCTGATCTTTAAAAAAGGTAAAGGGGACGGCCTGTATTGCACAGGTTGAAGTGTCCATCTCTCTTTTGAAGCAATTGGGCCGGACTCCACTATTTGTGGTGGGGGAATCGCTACATCTCCTTCCCCGCGAGTCTGTTACCTTCCCAGCATTGAAGAATGCTGGTACCCATTTGACACTTGGGTGGAGAGGAGCACATTAGGGTAAGTATCTTGCTCAAGGACACTACACTGCCCACTGAATTTGAACCCACGACTCTCAATGCCTGGTGATTAAAGGGGCAATTCATGATTCACTTTTCACCCTCAAGGTCACCTCTATCAAAATTGATTTTTTTTCAGCTTATAAGAATCATCAACTGGTATATGTTACGATCCCCAAACCATTCTTTCATACGTGCTTGCATTTTTGAGAAAAGTGAGAAAATGTGTTATTTTCTAATTATTGTCGGGGCCCCGACAGTAATTACAACACAGTAGCATATGGGGATTTTCAAAATGGCTGAAAAGCTTGTAACTAGGAAACGAATGGTCTGAATCAAGTGAAATTTTCAGTATATATTTATGATGTACCCATCTTCTTATTTAGCTAGAAAACAGGTGAGGTTTTGGTCACATCAAAATCATGTATTGCACCTTTAACAGTCTGGGACTTATCCTCTAGGCCATGCATACCTCTGAACAACTACAGGCTGATCAGAATTGATCACAAGTTACTGTGACTATTAGGCCAAGGAAGGATTTATTGGACAGTGTAAAAAGAGTAGGGTAGCAATTACAAGCAATGGAGCCCTGCATTCTAGATTTTGTTTAAGCTGTCCAATAAATATTATACATGTCTATAAAGATGCATTCTGTAGGATTGTGATTAACTCATCGATTTCATTTTGTTTGACAAATTCAAGAAGATTTCACTCACATTCTCAATGGTGTGAGAGTTAGGTGATAAAAAGAGCTGAAAATAATTACAAATTGTCCAATATAGATGGAAAATAAAAGAAAAGGCTAAAATCACAACTCTTCTGAAGTCATAAAAAAGCTGAAATGGGCTTAAAAGCTGAACTCTCATACTCTGCATTCTCTAGATTTTGCCATCTCGACGGGTTGCTTGGTAACAAGTGATCTGGTACATAACTACTTTCTAGAAACTTGCTGTTGTTTCTAGGTGATATTATTGTTTCTTATAGAAGTGTTGTGTGTATGGGATCCAGAAAACTGTGCTAACATAGTGGTTGATTGCATTAGCCCCCTCTTTCTGAAATGAATTGCTTCTCTTATTCTGCACGTGAAATAATTTAAGTCTCTTGCAAAGAATTGTTGCTCCTTCCCAGTTGATGACATAGTTTTCCTGTGTTTCATGGTCCATAAGGCCTAAAAAAAAAATTGTTTGATTGGCGTAACCCGACCTACCCTGATTTTACCCCCGACCCTAGATATTTTTATTTTTTTGAGCATGGTAAAAACCTCCAAATCCCAAATTTGATGGGAATCGATTCATTGGAGCCAAAGATATGGCTTGCAGTACATTCAAAATGACAAATAAAAGATGTGTTACAGAAAAAGTAAAGATGTTTTTGTATATGTGCCATATATTTTGTGTTCTTGTATGTGAAACATA
>JXSR01S008263.1:6077-18394 GCA_000969725.1 Ophiothrix spiculata
TTTTTTCTCTGCATCCTCATCAATACATATATGAGCGTGTTGCCCTTTAAATGTCAGATATTTAAATCAATAATAGCAACAGGTCACTATCGTAATTCCTTTATTGACCGTTATTATATACTTAAGTTCGTGCAAAATAACAATCAAATCTAAAGAAATGAAAAGAGCTGTTCTAATCGTCATGACCTTAAATTCTATATCCAAAAATAATACAATTTTACCTAAACACAAGTGGTTATTTTCAATCTCGCTTTGTGTATTTGAGGTGACGAATTTTACTTTAATTTTCAGATTTGCCCTTATTTAGTTGAGGCGTTTGAGTAGGGTTTTGTTGATTTGATGGTTTTTTTAACGATTTGGCAAACTACAGTAAAAATGACATTATCTTCAGAACACAGCACTTTACTTATAATCGGGACAAGAATAGGTTGCACTTAAAGAAATAGGTAGAAAATGTTCCTACGTAATGAAGCATCTTGAGATGCAACATTAACTTAAGTAATTGCACATGGCAAGAACCAGAGACGATTAACAAGATTATGTCGCGATATGAACTCTGTGACAGCCAATTTAAAAAATACAATAAAATATGTCTCTAAAATTTACTAATTAAATGCGTCATCGGTGAAGTGTATGATGTTGAAGGATTTCTGTCTACTATTCCCTTTTAGTTGTAAAACACAACATATCCTCTTGTAAAATATTACATTTTAATTTTAAAATGTATTATTTTGTTTCAGTACGCTTAATGTTTGATTTCAAAAGCTCAAACGAGTATATTATGTAAGTTACTACTGTTTGTACAGTAGTCAAAATAACTATTTTCCAAACAAAAAAATTGTTTTTTTGTTTTTTAACTTGTAACACTAATGGTGTTAAAATTAACACATATATGATAACTTTGGAAATATACTGGATTATATTTTGAAAACGGCATTATCGTATCTATCTATAAGATAATTTCAGTCTTTAAGGGTTGATGACCTCCATCTGCTCAGGAAAATATGAATCCTAACTATTTTTTAATCATGAAAAGATAAATAGTTTCCACTGGATTTGCGGGGACTCGAACCATGGATTATGGCAGGGGTTAGTCATGCATTACGAGGCGAGAGATCTTCCGCTAGGCTATCAAGGCAGCGTTGAGATCGTGAACTAAAATCTAAAACATAAACATTAGAATGCCGAATTTTTCATTTGTTTACATAAAAATTGCAATTTTTGCCTCATTGGGATGCTCCATTTGTAAGTAAATTATGCGAATGCGTATATCAGACAAAATGTAGATAATGTAGATACTAAAAACAGACAATTCACAGCTCAAACAGGGCGAACTCAGAGTCGTAATTCACGTCAGGTTTTTCGGGAAAAACAACGCGGGTTTGTTACATTATCATTCAAAATTAACACAACATATTCATAAAATATTATTTGTAATTCAAAAAAAGGTATCAAGCCTACAATTTATTAAAATTTGAAAACAGTCGAATCGTTCTAACATCATAACATCATGAGGTTTCTGCGACATTGGCGTCAATTTTTCGAAGTAGTCTATTGACGTAATTTTGACCTTGATAATGGACGTAAAATCACTAGTAAAGTTGCATACATGTATAAACTAGAGACTCTATTCCATATGTACGCCAAATATTGTGATATTCTGTTATGTGTAAGTAGGTAAAAACTTGTAGTAAAGATGACGTTCAGCCAAACGACACCCATTTAGGGACTCAACCCTTGAATTCCCAACACACATGCGTAATGACGTAGGATACAAATGATGTTCTGCGATTTTACAAAGGGTAAAAGGGTAAATAATAAGCGTAAACAATTATTTCGGTTGAGAGTTCTCTTTATAAAGATATATATTCCCTTAAAAGATAGTGAAGAATAAGTAAGTCGATCCTGTGTAAATACTGTGTCAGCCTTTAATACAAAAAATAATGTTTAGTAAAAACAAGGTTCCTGTCCTTTTAAAATATCACAGCAAGAGGGGTTTCATTGTACTTATTTTGATTTTTTTTAAATATTTTAACAAGGGAATACAATGCACATTGGAGTACTTACCAGAATGCCACACGTTTATCAAACCCAATTAACATCATTAAATGTTTTGAGACAAAAATATGTTGTTTTCATTGAATGTACAATTGGTTTGCCAATAAAAAGATGGCATAGTACTCTTTTTGTAGGTGCTGCAAAACCTTTCTTAAACTTCGATATAGGTAGTTAGAATCATCCACCTTTCATGGTGATTATGTTTAAGTATTTGATTCATTTTAAATAGAAAAAAACGGTCAGATATTCATGTCTAAAAGTAATGATTTTTAACCAAAAACAAAATAGATTTGATCAAGCATTTTTTATCCGGCTTAATTCTAAAAAAGAAAACACTAATAAGTGTCATGAATATTTTTAATCAACAGATATAGTACTTGTCTTGTTAATAACCTGAACTGTATTCGACATTTTTTTCTTTTTTCAATGGAAATTGTAATTATCTGGACTCATTTGCCTTACCACCATTTCCTCCGTATTTAACAGTTCATTTAACCTCAATATTATCAATTTATCAGTATTATAGTTATGATTATTTTAGAAAATAAAACCTGAACTTGAACCTGAAATCTAAAAAAATCAATATCAATTAAATATAATTACGTTCTTGATTGAAATTGAAATATCTTTTATAATATTTTAAAATTCTATGCAGTAATAGAAGTTGTATGATTTTTAAGGCATTTGGTATGTTATCATTAATTTATTGTTCAATTTATACTAAAATGTCAATAAACGAATGTAATACACCGTATATAAATATTATTGTCCATTTTAATGTTTTGTTTTCCGAAATTATTATGTTTTTACTTATTGCTTTTCAATCTAATCGATTTGATGATACAAATTAACAGGATATCTATAATTATAATTGAAAAACAGATTAAGTCTTGCATTCAATAATTACCATAATGCTGAATGGCGTACCCACCTCTCCAATTCCACTATTAACTATACGTAAAAGTATTGTGTGCTTTAAAAGTCGATTGATATAATTGTTTTTACCTGTAACTTGTGATCATACTGTGCAAGATGTGGATCTTATAATAAATACAACTCGTTAACCCTCGTCCACCTAAGTACTTTATGACGTCATAATTACGTAACGCCTTGACCGATTTTCATGATTTTGGTATCAATAGAAACAGGAGACCCTACCCTATACTATGGTATAAAACAACCACACTTTTGGCCCGTGAATTTCATTTTCACAGTGGGGGGTGGTAACCAACCCCCCTCCCTTAGGTGACGACGTAGTAGAAAATACCTTTAGGTGGACGAGGGTTAACTGTATTGAAAATAAAATTACCAGCAAAATGCAAAGAGCATCGCAAGTACTAACACAGTGCGCGCAAAATGTATGTTTGCGCGCACTTGTTTAGAAGCCCGGTCAGTATCCGATTTGCTTCTCCGGGCATATCTAAAGAACTCTCCATTATTTATAGGTTGGGATAAGTAAAAAATACTGTGCGGCATAGAACTGTGGACTGCTGATTGAAAACAGCGATGCGTACGTCCTGATATTATGTTACACAATTAAATTAATATCAAGGAGGATAAATATGCTAATATGTTCTTTCACCGTATTGAAAGGAGCATGGTCGGATTACTTCAGGTTTTTTCCAAGCTTTTTGAGATTTTTGTACCAAAATAGTGCTCACATTTTTCTCATAATTCATGTAAAACGTCACAGTTAAGCTATGATTCGTTTTGGAGATATATATTAAAGGTGTCTAATTATGGTAATCATAATTAATTTTACACACGAACGTATAGGCGACATTGAATTTCCAAATTACCCATAAAATCAAAACGGTTTGACAGATTTTAACTGAAATTTGAAACTTAATCCTCTATAGTAGTGAATTATCATATTCAAAAAATCGGACCATGCTCCTTTAAGAGTTTGATTTTACAGCATGCAGCCATTAAATCGAAAACAAATAAGAAAACACATGACGCAATCGCTTTTACATAAATATTGTTATGTTATTTTGCTCCATTTCAATTTACATTTTCAACATACACTTAAGTCTGAAATGTATTTACCTTTTGAGTACTTACTTGAAGTATTCATTCTGATTTTTTCTTTTCTCGTAGCGTACAATTTTACCATGGTGGAAATTATCAATCACAATGATCATGTTCTTTTGAAATAGTTCACCAATTGGTACCATTGGGAAAAACTTTACTATAATTTCAAGGACAGATTAGCTTACATGAAAAGATGTAACATTTAGAAATCATTGTAGGAAATACTACGTATCAGTGAGTTCCAGAGCACCAGCGAGTATATATATAGTTTTCCATAACAGATATCTTCCATGGAGATTAAGAATAAAAATGTAAAACATACTGCAGCACTGTGGACTGCTGATTGAAAACGGCGATGCGTACTTACTGACATTCTCTTACACAATTAAACAAACATGTTCTTTTTTATCGCATTTAAAAGAGCATGGTCGGATTAATTAAGTTTTTTCAAGCTTTTTGAGATTTTGTACCAAAATATTGCTCATATTTTTCTCATAATCCAAAATGATCATGCTCGTTTGAAATTGTTCACCATTTGGTACCATTGTATAAAACGTTACTATAATTTCAAGGATAGATTAGCTAACATGAAAAGATGTAACATTTAGAAATCAATGTAGGAAAACTACGTATCAGTGAGCACCAGAGCGCCACCGGGTAAATAGTTTTCCATTATAGATATCTTCAATGGAGATTAAGAATAAAAATGATCCTTCAGAATATAGGTTTTTCATCATGGTACATAAAACACAAGCTTAGAAATATTCTAAATGGAAATGTGCACAATTTGCTTTCTACACAAGCCATATACTGTTTTATTTAAAATAGGGGCCTCATTTGTTATTTCTTTGTAGAAAGGTCAGTATCGGTCCGTCTTATGGTTCAAGTCATCTTTTTCAAAACGTCAATTGATAACCGCTTCTAGTTATTAGTAGCCGCTTCACATTTTATCAAATATAATGTCAATGTATTTTACCACAAAAACATTAAAACAATTTTTTTCAACGTCCTCATCTTTTTTACTGTGTATCAGTAAATCACAAAAATCACTTTATTATTGGTCACAATAGAGTTGACTAATTTGTTCAGTAGATCTTTTTTTTTCCTTCTTTTTTTCTAAGAATAGGCTAAAGGTAATTAAATCGATCAATATCTCAAAGCCTAGCATTTATTGCATTTATCAATCAATCAGAAAGATTTCATAATTGACAATATCCTCGAAAAAATATCATATTATCATAGCAAAAAGATTTTTGATGCTTGTTATTTTATTTTGGGGTAGACAATTTTCAGTCCTTATTGGTCTATCTGTCTTCTCCTCCATATAACTTTTGTTTTCTCGTGTATTAATATATTTTGATGTTACATTTTGAGTTTTTATGGAAATAAATTTGAAATCTTTGAAAGTTTGAAAAATTGAAAATGTTGAATCTTTGAATTTTGTCCAGAGATCATATTTTTGATTTCTAAAACATTTGAATAGTTTTCTTTAGCGCTTTGTAAGTGTCAGTCAATTTGTGCACTAGGGTCAAGTGCGTATATACTTGATGGTAAAAATAATGGGAAACCCCACGGTGATACTTGATGTTAGTCTGTGTTCGGGCATACTTGTGATGGCTTACCCGAAAGAAGAAACTGGTGAAAATAGACAGCAAAAAATAAAGAAAATAATAACAATTTCCAGCAGATTTCCGTTGTAAAATGTGACCGCCTTGATCAATTTCAACAAGTAATAGAAGTAATGAAATGATAAAATCAAACTTGATATCATCTGCAAAATCACCCCTTTCTTGATGAGCCATCAAAATTACCATTACCTTTGGAATGTTGCACTTTCCTCTCATTATATATTTGCGCTTAATGACAGGAAGAAAAATGTGTCGCTTTCGCAATTATTCATCTTTTCTTAATAGAGTCTGTCTCGTCATAGTCAAGCGTACTAATCAAGGCTTAATTGCAACATGAGCTCTTTAATGATATTTGATACATGTATACATAAAGCAATCGACAGATAAAACGAGTTTACAGTGCATTAAGCAAAAACAAAATGAAATATAATCATAAAACACGTCATATCTACACATTGTTTTCTGTTAATATTATTTTTATCCTGGATATCTTTATCATTAGGTTCAACAGATAAATATTATTTTATTTTGAAAAAATGCAAAGAATCTTATGATAGATTGCCCTACCATGAGAAAACGAAAAAATTGCCATTATTGGTGAGTTTTTACTTTGAAATTGGTCAAGGGTAACCATATCTATATGATACTGTAGGAAACATTCATCTTACACACCACGTTCTAAAATAAACCTTCAAAATATTATGATATAGCTATGTCGTATTTCTTAATCAATTCTTCTTTCTTATTTTTGATGCACTATTTGTAAAAATAAATCCATAGAACACGTGAAAAAACTAATACCAGTTTTCAAATACTTCTACTTGTAATTTGTGTCACCTACAGATATCAGCGTGTCAATTCGGGCCATCTTAATTACTTTTTTTCATCTATACTGAAATGAACCGCAAACTTGGCGTACTGAGTGCGTGATATTAGTTTTTCTTATCATATTACCTTACTCAATTATCATGAGATTGGTTCGGATAATATAATTGTCACTTGTTCATTTAAAGTAGCAGAGGAAATAAAAGAAATTAAATAGCACAACAAATGCACTTATCTGATGTACAGTGTTTTGTAGCACTTGAAGAGCTATAAAAATCAGAAAGGTGTTATAAGAAAGTGTTTCCATTCATCACATTTATTCAAACTGAAAAAATACATTTTCTTCTTTTTATTTTATTTTTTTCTATAAACAACAAATGTGTTGCCATATATTGCACGAATAATGTGCAAAAACTGCCCTTAAGAGTGTTTTTCATTTATCGAAACCTGGCATATTAGTAAATGGTAAATTAGTTCCATATAACAATTAACGATAAACATCAATGTCATTTGAACATGAAAGAAAACAACATCAGAAAGGGCAACATAATCTTGAAAATAAATAGTGCGTCATGAGGTTTGCGTTACAATAATACATTGAAAGTTAAAAACAAGATACTCTTATTCATCAAAATCGTCGATATTTTTGTTTCAATACTATAACACATTGATTATGTTGATTGTTTACACCCGTTATTAAATAAGCTTTGCAAGACTATTATATTATATCAAAAATACTGAATTTTATAATACAATTTGTATGAAAGACCTATTCTGTACAATATTTACAACTGTATTCTGGCATTCCCATCTTGTTTTATTCAATAGGCAACCCTTCAGGAAATTAAAATCACAGGATGCACTTTTCTTTTAAGAATACTCTCTCTAATGAATGGTCATTTGTCGACCCTACGATATTAAATAATGATTTTCAGAGACCTTTGGAGCGACATAGCTTGCACAGCGTTGAATAAAGAGGTTGCTTCACATGATGCACTTCTGCACGAAAAGGGCTATTTTCAGATCAAAAGTACATTATGACGTC
Source organism: Ophiothrix spiculata (assembly GCA_000969725.1). Lineage (NCBI taxonomy): Eukaryota > Metazoa > Echinodermata > Ophiuroidea > Amphilepidida > Ophiotrichidae > Ophiothrix > Ophiothrix spiculata. Next base: position 13,668 of record JXSR01S008263.1, read on the forward strand.
TTAATAACGTATTCGCCTTAGTCGATTTTAAATGATTCTGAATACAGAAAGGACGTTTGCTATACTATGGTACATAACATCTCCGTTACAGAACTGCCGATTTTATATAAAATAGAATGGTAAATATTTAATTAAAGTAGCTCCATTGGTTAGCACTTAAGATGCTGGAAGTACCGCTGTCCAATATCAACCCTGCCTTCAGAAGTTTTAATAAACTGATCGTCTAAATATTGGGTGTGTCATGGACATGTGCTCCCTAATGACGCTTGGGTCGACAAAGCAATCAATATGAAACGCCTTGCCCGAGAACAAAACGTACTGTGCCCGAGGACACATTCCATTAGACCACACAATGTCTCTTAGAACGAGCGAATTTGATATATGTGCTTTCCTTTAATGTTTTAATCGGCACCAAAAAGATGACGTTACGAATCTTAAATTATTTTATATGGATATAACAAAACATAAGTGATAAAAATGACAAATATTAGCTTATAAAAACTCGTGTTTTATATCATTACAGATATGTCCCTTCGCTGATTTGTGAGAAAGGCATACAGACTTAATCATTCAAAAATGATGATCAATGGTGAATTACCATGCTTTCAAGTTCTACTAGAACGCGTGTTCACAAATTCAAGCATTAGAGTTATAGAAAATAAGGTAAGGACTACAACCATCGTTTTGACAATTATCTGACCATTTTGTTTTTCTTGTGTTCCTTGAGCCCACATATAGTAACGATTGGTCATAGAAATGGGTTCTCACGATTTTCAAGAATTAACACACGATATCTTACTGCATAATAAACGTTTACGCAGTGACCATTATTTTGTGACGATTAGAAGTTCGTATTTATGCTTTTGTTTATTATGGCCATCGTAAGGCTCATTGTGACTATTGTTTAACATGAATGTGTTCGAATTATTTTTTCTTCACATCACATATGTAGATACAATTGTTCGTGTTAGCATGGTTGAACAAGATACACGAACAAGCACGCGATATTGTATTCCATAATTGACGTTTACACAACAGTCACTTTTAAGTTCTTCCGTCTACACCGTGCGGTTCTCAGTCTAAATCAGTGTGCTCTAGAGCCCACATAGAGAGACGATTGGTCATTGAAGTGCGTTTTCACGAAATCCAAGAATCAACACACGATATCTTACTACATAATGGACGTTTACACTTTAGTCACTAACACCGTGCATGACTCCTTCGATGTATCTGAGAGAAACACAACAGAGGACATGTTTGTAAGTTTCAACGAGGTCCAGCCAAGAACAAACACTCTATACCGTACTCAATAACTGACGTTTTCACAACAGTCAGATTATGTTCTTGCGTCTACACCGTTTCATGTCTTGGTCTCAATCACCGAGCTCCGAAAGAAACACAACACACACGATTGGTCATGTTAGTGCGTTTCCACGAGGTTCACGAACAAAACTTGATACTGTGCTCAACAATATTACCGATTACACAATAGTCAACTTCACACGTTTTTTGCGTCAATACCGTGTGCGTCTTAGTCTCCTTTGACGAGTTCCGGAGGGAACGCAACACATGTAAAGACGATTGGTTTGTAAGTACAATTCCACAAGGTTCAATAATAAACACGCGATACCGTAATCCATAACTGACGTTTGCACAAAAGCCATTTTCACGTTCTTGCGTCTACACCGTGCACGTCTTGGTCTCCTTCGATGAATCCGAGAGAAATACAACACATACAACTGGCTGTGTATTAAAGTACGATTTCACGAGGTTCATGAACAAACACGCTTAACTGTACTCCATAACTGACGTTTACACAACCGCATGTTAGACGATTGATAATGTTATAGTGCGTGGAACAAGATTCACGATCATACATGCCAAAATGTGCTTTTATAATTGACATTTACACAACAGTTACGTTTACGTTCCTGCGTCTACATCGGCGGGTCTTTAGTCTACATCGACGAGTTCTGTCATGTTAGTGCGTTTCCACGAGATTCAAGAACAATCACTAGATACTGTGTTAAATAATTGATGTTTACACCGCAGTCACGTTTACGTTCTTGCGTCTACATCGTGCATGTCTTTAGTCTCCATCGACGAGTTCCGAAAGGAACATACGCAACATGTAAAGACAATTGGTCATGTTAGTGTGTTTCCACGAGATTCAAGAACAATCACTAGATACTCTGTTCAATTAATGACGTTTACACCACAGTCACTTTCACGTTCTTACGTCTAAACCGTTCACATCATGGTCTCCAAAGACGAGTTCCGAAAGGAACAGAACACGCATGTAAAGACGATTGGTAATATTAGTGCGTTTCCACGAGGTTCAAGAACAAACACGCGATACTGCGCTTAATAGCTGACGTTTACACAACAGTCTCTTTCACGTTCTTTCGTCTACACCGTGCACATCTTGGTCTCCATAGACGAGTTCCGAAAGGAACACAACACACATGTAAAGACGATTGTTTATGTTAGTGCGTTTCCACGAGATTCAAGAGCAATCGTTAGATACTGTCTTCAATAATTTACTTATACACCACAGTCACTTTCACGTTCTACACCGTGCACGTCTTGGTCTCCATAGACAAGTTCCGAAAGGAACACAACACACATGTAAAGTCGGGCGGTTATGTTAGTAGTGCTTTTCCACGAGTTTCAAGAACAATCATTAGATACTCTGTTCAATTATTGACGTTTACACCATAGTCACTTTCACGTTATTGCGTCTACACCGCGCACATCTTGGTCTCCAAAGACGAGTTCCGAAAGGAACAGAACACACATGTAAAGACGATTGGTAATATGAGTGTGTTTCCACGAGGTTCAAGAACAAACACGCGATACTGTGCTTAATAACTTACGTTTACACAACAGTCACGTTCATGTTCTTTCGTCTACACCGTGCACGTCTTAGTCTCCATCGATGAGTTCCGAAAAGAATCCTCAGTAGCCAGGTTGCTTTTACATTTGGCCTGGGTTGGCGATAGATGGTAAGTAGGCCCGCCCTTTTTTGCGATAAGAACACCTCCGTGCTGACAACACAGATACTTGAGATAATACTTGCGGTAGGTTTTGCTTAGAAAGCATAACGCGACGGGGTTGATACAGGCATTAAGATAGGTTAATAGATTACTGATCATTTGAAACGCCAGCATGCCAGGGGTGACGAAGAATTCTTGGTCCAAGTTGTATTGAAACCATAACCTAAAATGACAAAAATACGGTAAAGAAATTGTCAGAACTCAAGCAACATGAAGGTGTAGAGTAAGAAGCAAGCGATAATTACAACAATATCCATACATAAATAATCAGAAACAGATAACGCTATCAACTGAGTGACAATAAAAATATGACTGCTATCGTTATATTACGCGTTGAGTGACTTTTTGAAGAGTTTTTTTTTCAATAAAAAATAAAACCTCCTGTTTCTGTATTTCGAGTTAATCTTTACTAGAATTTGTCACCGTTAGGTGCATATGAGAAATTGGTGGACTTTGTGGACTGCGATTTTGTCTAAATGGCGGTGTATTTATGACACAAACCAAACGTGTCAAATGGAAGGAAATAAGAACAACAGAAAACTGTATTGGTGAAATTACTGGGTACTTGGAGGAGATCTATGATTAAGATCCTTTCATGAGATTTGGCGGAGAAACAGTAGAGTTTAGATTGTTCTACAGCCATGCCAGAGGTGTAGTCATACTAAATTTAGTTGAAACAATTGAAGGCAATAAAAAGAAAACATCTTCAACGGAGTCATTGTTTCGCCGATATCTTTAAAAACACAATAACTTTTTGGCAATCTACTTATGTCAGCCTGGTATTTTTAAAGAATTCAACAGGCATTTAGATGTGTTTCTATTCGTATGTATCCTTTAAACATAATTTTCGCTTACGATCTATTTGCGTTTAATCTTCACCTTTTATATGATATTATCCTAAACGGGTTTTTTTCTTATCATATATTGCAGTTTCTCCACTTCATGCTGTAAATAGTGTATGGTGATAGCTTTACTCAAATGAATGATTTTTATGTCTAAAAAGCTTTCAATGTATTTAATATGGTGCCTATATGGGAAAATAATTAATCTTTAACGAAAAAAGAGTGATATAGTTGACAATACTTTTCATGTGTTACCTCTTTTGTACCACATTATTGATTTCATTGCAACATAATAATCATTGTTCTAGTTGTTACATCATGTATTTCATTTTTCTGGTATAGAGGTTTCTTATCTTATTTAACCGGTGCATTTTAGTACAAATACAATATTCCTGGGTTGAAAACACTTCACGTATGACGCATACTTTCATATAGAAATTTTCCAACGCACTTCGTTCTTCGTTATTTGCTTTAGCTCACATGTTGGACACATATATTTTTTTTCAAAGATTTAAAAACGTCACAGGATTCTTCAGAAACCAAGATTTTTATTTGTTTTACTGTTTTAACAACTCTCTTTGTCGAGTCACAATTGCAACATTAAAAACTTGTATTGTATAGAAGTTTAATTGCCTTATAAACGACAGAAAAACATCTGAATTTAGCACTTTGTTTACTGGAGCCATTTCATTCATCATGAAACAAATAAAGCTAATCACTATAAACAGTTTTAAACAGTTTAAAAAATACATAGCATGAAAACATGATGATGAGTGATGATTAAGTGATATAATGAAATTTGATTTATATGAATTCTAGTGTATCAATT
>JXSR01S008263.1:25704-43560 GCA_000969725.1 Ophiothrix spiculata
TAAAGATATTTTAGTACAATTACGTTTTACAGTTAATTTAGCCATAATGGTAATGAATACACAAGCAAGCATCAATCATTTTATGCGTTGCTAATATCAACATATTGTTTTATAAAAAAAATAATTTATAGCCACAGTCATTGCTGTAAAAATGACCTTTTTTCAGAGAGTACGTTCTCTGTCAACAGAATAAATACGTTTGGATACAGAAGTCAGGTTTTATTGTGTTAACCTTTATAGTCTTACAAAATCTTACAAAATAAAGAAAGAAACCTCTCTTTCTGATTAATTCCTAATTTAAGCATTGGTGAATATCTATTCGTAACCTTATTTACTACTATTACTTATTTTTAATGTTGTGTGTGTGTGGACATGTGCTGAAGTGAAGTACAGAAATCTTTTTGAAAATCCAATTAAGTGAAGTATGTAACTTAGTAGCTGCGCTATTTACTTGAATTTCCTAAAAGGAGCTTCGTCCGATTTTCAAAATACATTACTGTAAAAATTAATTATGGTTACCAGAGTTGCCTATACATTACTGTAAAAATTAATTATGGTTACCATAATTAGACACATTTTCATACATTTCTCCTAAACAGAACATAACTCAGTCGTGAAATTTCCCACGGGTTATGAGAAAAATATGACGAGCAATATTTTGGTACCAAAATCTCAATAAAAATTGAAAAAAGTTGAAGCAATCGGACAATGCTCCTTTAAATCTACTGAGTCATAAAAACGCAATAGTTGACTTGGACGCAATATTTAAAGAACAGGAAAAATCTTGAATCAAATAATCTCAATTTCCAAGTAGATCATGAATTGTCCTTTTCAATGATTAAATAATGGAGACTACTCATTACGGAACTCCAGAGTTGTTACTCTATTCAATCGAATGGCATTAAATAATTTATGTCCAACTATCGCATGCATCTTTATACCTTAAAACAACAATGATATATAAAAGTAAGCACAAGAGTTCTTACAATGTCTGTATACCAGTACAGTGTAGCTACTGAGACGGTCTAAGAACCATTTCAAGAGCCATTAACGCAAGACTGAATACAATATCGTTTGCAATAATTACAAAAGTACTGGAAAAAATCTAGGCTTATCTTTAATAAAACTCACTTCTTTTCATTAGCATAGCAGCTAAGTGATTATAATAGTATAAAAACATTCCTTAAAACTTGGTCGAGGTCTTCCGCTCTCTCATGGGGGGTCAAGGTACAAGATCACAAGAGCAACAACCTTAAAAAAATGGCATTGACATTAAAGTTATTGATAACGCACCTCAAAATACGAAACACAACAAAAATTTGAATTAGTTAGATTCGGACAAAAATTTCTGAGAAAATAAAAAACTCATTTCCCCAAAGAATATTCCTGTATATTAAGACTATATGCATTTGTAAGTACATTCATGATATGTTTTTCAAAAAAAAAAAAAAAAACACCGTCAGTTACAATTTCATGGGCAAAACTGTTTTCAATGGTATTCTCAAAAATGATATGCTAATTAGCACGAGAACACCAAGGTCATTTTTGGAGGGAGCAATAGAATCGTAACGTTAGACAACTGCGTGGAAGGGCGATGACGTGCAAAATGACTGTATAAACGATGTGATTCACATCAAACACGACGTGTCTGACAACAACAAGTACTGAATATTTTTTGTGAAAGTTGGTTTAACCGACGAATGTCTAGCCTGTGAGAAATGTGTTGACATTGCACGCGGCAGAACACATAGATCAAGATTCCTTCGATAACACGCCTCATTAACTGCAATGACAGAACTCATTTACTTTAAACCTTTGGATGTTATATTGCGAACCTGTCATTTGAGAGAATTTACTGTTCTACCATATACCCAGGTGTCCATGTATAAAAATATTTTGCAAAACCTATAGCAGTTTGAGCAATTAATATTTACAACAATGATAGTAAATACCACTTCGAGTATTCTAACGTATGTACTCTGTAAATTACGGATACCTGCATTTCATAAATTCTAGTAGTTTATATTGACAATCAAACTGTGCCTTGCAAAATACATCAATTAAGCACATTAATTTTTTCGAGGGTAACATTTATTCTCTAACAGTTTAAAGTGTAAACTTGTTTCAATTTGCCAAAAATAATTGCTTCTATATTAATAAAATACGTCAAATAGTGTCAAAAATTAGTACAAAAATTAGGAAAACGCTGCACATTAAAATTATATTAAACCAGCATGCTTACGGATTTGTTTGCTTTTGAAGAAATACGTTTCTGACATATGTATCTATCTTTATTGATAATTCAAAGATCGATAATGCCATATTTACGAGCATATTGAGGAGGAGGAGGACGAGGAGGAGGAGAGGTGTGTCTTAATTATGACATAGTTTAATGTTTTCCAACTGCTGTTATTTTTTTCAAATGATCGGTTTTCTACATGTAGCCATTTGTGTTTGTTTGTTTGCTTGTTTGTTTGTTTTTTTAATTATCACCCTACAAATTACAAATACAATTCTTTAATAATCGCCTTTCCACATTATCGTTCTTGATTAGAATAACGAACAGAACGTTGAATCGTGTAATACTTGGTGTGTGGTTTCTAAAGATAGATAATTATGGTTAGAAGCGCAATGCTCATGCTTTGTCGATTAAAGCTTTATTTATTTAATTTCCTAACTGCATGCTTCTAAGCCGATTCGTGTTATGAAAATGGTGATATTAAAGCAGGCCTAAAATGTGTGCATATAACAAAATATGCAGGTTGATATTATATGGTATTCAACTAAATGCGAAGGGTAATCTTGCAATCAGTAATGTAGATTGTTGGTAAAAAAACTGTTGATTCTTTTTATATTTTGTAATTATTTTTTTAAAGCAAAACAAGAGCTATAAGTAATCTAACCTATACTTAGATAAAATGTAGATCGTAGAGTATTATTTTATTGTTGTTGTTGTTATTATTGTGGGTTTTTTTTAGTGTTGTTGTTGCCGCTGTTGTTGGTGATGGTTTTGGTGTTGGTGATGGAGGTTGTGGTGGTGGTACTGCCCTAGCGAAACAAAAGCAAATAGAGCCTAGTTTTTTTTGCTTTTATTTTTGCTCTTAGTGCTCTTAGAAGACATCATAATTACGTAACGCCTTCACCGATTTCATGATCTTGCTATCAATGGAAAGAGGAGACCCTACCTCATACTACCAAACAATATAACGTTGGGCATGTAAATTTCAAAATCAGAAAGACATGTTACAAAAAAGTCTCAAGAAGACGAGGGTTAATAACCAAGGCCTTTATTTTCCTCTGCATCCCCATCAATACATATGTGAGCGTGCTTTCCTTTAAATGTCAGATATTTATATCAATCCAAGCAACAGGTCACCGTCGTAGGCTCCTTTATTGACCATTGTTACGTTACTTGAGCTCGTGCAAAATAACAATTGATTATATCTGAAGAAAAAAAAAAGCTGTTCCCAATCTAGTGTAAAAAATAAGCTTGTAATATTATGACCTTTTTAACATTCTGTACGAAAAAATTTAAAGATTCATTATTAAAACACATTTTATCTAAAAACAATATATCACACAACTGCCTTTATTTTTATTTTATTTTATTTTATTTTGTTTTTGTTTGGTGGATTTGTATTTGAATTACATTTACACTATTGATTGTGTTGAGGCGTTTACATGTATGTATATTTCTATTTTCTTTTGGTTTGGTTTGTTTTGTCCGGTTCCTTTTTGTGGGGTGTTTTTGTTTGTTGGTTTGTTGTGTTTTTACGGAATTTTTTGTTTGTTTGTTAGTTTACTTGTTTTGGGGTTTTTTTTTGACTTTTCATGCCATGCTAAAGAAGTACCAAAAATCTAAAAGGTTGTTAGTTTGTATTTTTAATCTTAATTTCACTCACATTTTTCAGATAAAAGTTAAAGTGTTATAACACAATAGTTGTAATAAAATGTAAACATTAATCAGTGTTTCAATTTGAAATGTACATTTGTTAACGATGATTTAAAATGTGTTGTATTACTTCAGAATATGTACCAAGAATTAAATAACTTTAATTTTCGGACAACATTCTATTTTAGATTTAAAAGAACAACATTCAAATTCAATCTTATAGTATTATGTCCCTGCTCGAAAACTAAGTGAACACTAATAGAACAATACATGTATAATACTACACATTGGGCTTTATGCAAACGTGTTGTGAAGTATTACAAACAGCATTTAGAATGCACGCTTTATAGCATAATAGTGTGATCTTACAAAGTATGGAAAAATAGTAGTCTCCAGAATACAGTAAGGCCCGGTGCAGACTCCTCTATCGTATAGAATATTTTGCCTAGAATATTCTATGCTGACGACAAAATAACGTAGGTCATCGAATAAATCACACAGTGTTATTCGATGACCTACGTCATTTTGTCGTCAGCATAGAATATTCTAAGCACAATAATCTATACGATAGAGGAGTCTGCACCGGGCCTAATTACTTAAAATCGAGACATGAATAGGTTGCACTGAATGAACTGTGCAGACAATGTTCCTACGTAATGACGCATCTTGAAAGGCAACATTAACTTAAGTAATTGCATATGGCAAGGACCAGAGACCATTTACAAGATGATGTTGCGAAATGAACACCGTGACGACCAATACTTCCATTACTTCATTACTGGGAATTATGACATGAAAACGGATGGGAGACATGTCTTTAAAATGTACTTACTAAATGCACCATCAGTGAAGAGTATAATATACAATCGGCTGTCTAATGATTTGTGTCTACAATTCCCTTTTTGTAACGTAGATAGCGTGTCGTCTTTAAAAAATACTGAATTTTGTTTGTAGAATATTTTATCTTTTTTTAGTATATTTGATGTGTCATTTCAAAAGCCCAAACTTGTTACATTTATGTTCGCAACTACCGTTTATGTTCGCAACTACCATATATTGAACCGGTGCCTCGAGTATCTTATTTATGTATTGCAAAACTGTATACTTTTCTGAAATCAGTTCTCGTTCTGTGTAACTTGTATAAATCAAGATGAAAAAAAATTAAACACAAGTGATAAAGCGTAAATAATATATTGAGAAATATATTTTCAACGGCACTTTTGTATAGGGTTCTACCTAAAATATAATTTTATTGGGTATACGTTTACGACCACAGATTTCAGACTTCTTTCAAATTTGAAATATCAAAACATGCGAATGATTGTACTGTGGTCTTTTAAAGGGTAAATAATAAGCGTGAACAATTGCCTCGGTTGAGAATTATCTTTATAAAGACGATCTTAAATACCTTTAATACACCGTGCAGAATAAGTAAGTCACTACTTGTAAATTCTTAAGATTTTAAACACGACTGGTTTGATGGTCTTTACAAAATAATAACAAGGGAATATAATGCACTTAACTTTACTTAAATATTCATCAGTCAGCAAAAAAAAAATCAACATGCTAACACAATAATGAGACCAATGATCTCAATAATGAACAACATCAAACGTTTTTCGCCAGAAAGAATCTTGATATTCATTGTATTGTTATCTCGTTTTGTCACAAAATTGGTATACTTCTTCCGGAAAGTCCATACAAAAATATCGTAGACAAAGCACTTAAGGGACCGTTCATTATTTACAGGGGAGGGGGGGCGGGAGAAACATAGGGGGGGTCATGTAATTTTTATTTGGTCGATAGGGGGGGTTGTGTAATTTTTTTTGTGTTAAGCAGGTGGGGTCATGTAAAACTTGTGTAAACTTTATCTCTTGTCTGGTGTTTGCCAATGTAAGCCTGATTTTGAAATTTTTAGCGCGCTACGCGTGCATTTATACTTACAAATTTGTTTCAAATTCTTGCAAAGTTCACACACAAATTTACACGGTATCAGAATAACCTTCATTTTAAGGAAAGACTAAATAAAATGGTACATGTTATTTGGGAAGAGTGACCCTTTTCTACTACCTCTTCCAGTGACGGCGCCAAGGGGGCATTTGCCCCACAAAATACTTTTTGACCTCCAGTTCCCCCCCTCCCCTAGAAAAAAGCCTCTAGGCACAAATTTCTCCCAATTACCCCTTTTTATTTATCATTTTGACGTAAAATGTTGCATGCTTCGCGCATTATTTTAGACAAAAATAGGCGTTTTTAAGCCAAAATAACCAAATATTTTCCGAAATTTTTGCGCGCTACGCGCGTGTTAAATATTTTGCCCCAAATTTTTTGCGCGCCATGCCCGTACTATTTTGTTTCAATTTTTTCGTTCTCCATACATTTGTCTTGCCCCCCGTTTTACCGCCCAGAAATGAGATGCTGGTGCCGCCGCTGCTCCACCACTGAACGTCCCCATTTTGTTCTGCTGGAAGCAATTGCGTATCATCTTTGACTTATTCCAACTGAACTAAGGCAATTGCAAATATATGTGCACAAAGGATGTTCTAAATGGTCTAAAAACAATTTCTTCTTCATTAAAGAAGGTGCATCAAATCTGTTGAAAGCAAGGAATTTAAAAGGGAAATCGGTGCTCGCAGCCAGTTTGATCTGACTGTCGTGTGAATCCTCTTGGCCCAATACAGATAGATGACTTTTTGAATTGCATGATTTGTGGGTTCCGGCCCTTTTACAAAGGAGGTTGGGGGGGGGTCATGAAAAATTTATCAGCGGAATAGGGGGGGTTGCATAATTTTCGATGCTCGAATAGGGGGGGTCACGAAACTTTTCAGATCAGACCCGCAACTTCTCCCGGCCCCCCCTCCCCTGTAAATAATGAACGGTCCCTAAACGTTAAAAGTCACTCTCGCAATTGAAAATCTTTAAGAATGAATGTATATGATCATGATGATCCTTTGAAAGAGGTGGGTGTGCATGATAAAGAACTTACCAACAATTTATATTTTTTACTTAGCGGTTGGATATATCATTTGCACAAGACGTAGTGATATTTTTTCCCGAAACAACAACAAAAAACCGATTTAATGATCATGCTATCAAAACGTCTAAACTAATTTTGTGGCACACCCTGGAGAACGTTTTAAGTGCAAAATAGTCGCTTTCTTAAGCAGTTCAAATATGTGCAAATCATGTCTTATAATAGCAAACAATATCTTATATTATGAAGCATATTCTAAATCTCAATCAATATTTGGTAACCTGAAATCTTCCTTTTTGTATATTTTCCAATTTGTTTTTTCAATGTGTGTGATAATTATCTTGCCTCCTTGGCATTTCAACCATTTCTATCATAATTATCTAATCTGTTCACCTTTATTATCTATGATTATTATTGTTTCAACAATTGTGGAAAATAAGGCTTGAACTTGAACTTTAACTTGAATATAATTAGCAAACCAGATGACAAAGTGTAATAAGTGTAATGGAATCCATACCATGACGGCCAGTGATTTCCGACCATAATAATTAAATTCCTTTTGCGAAATATTTCATAGGATTTATAAAAATTCAATATCTTTGCACAGCATGCAAATGTCAGAACTGATAAGATAGAATTACGCTCTTGATTAAAAATGAAATATCGTTGAGAGAACTCGAAATTGTATAATAAGATGGTGGAAGTTTTTAGCTGGTATGCATTATTATTAATTTAATGTTCAGTTTACCCTCAAAATGTAAATAATCGAAAATATTGTATATATATTTTTGTGGTGTTTTGTGGAGTATTGAATTTTTACTATTTAATCACTTATTATTTGATGATCCATGTTAATGTGAAGGATTTCCTATCTTACCGTTAACCATGCATTTTAATGTCATAATTCTTTAAGTGTTTATTTACATAACAGGTAAAACGTAGAGTGAGACTGTATAAAGAAAAGAAAGCCAAACAAACGGGAAAAATACTATATGTATGTATGTATGTATGTAAAAGAAATCCGTACTGCATGTACTTGTACTGTACTGTATAAAACCTAATTTGGGGTCAACTGTTTTATGATATTGTTCTCGAGGGATGAAGATGTGTTCGATTAAAGGACTGAACACACAAACTACATGTGTCTGAAAGTTTTTAAACAATTCATGACTATTAACAGATGAAGTCTTGATTAATGACATACTTAGATATAAATTTATTTGCCCTTATCATCATAATGCTGAATTTAAACGTTAGCCCTCTGCGATGCAAAAACCTTTGATTCTTAGGCAACGCGGTGATGTTCGATCATATAATTTCAAACAGCTTATGACAATTATTCATTTCCATGAGCATAAGGAATGTTATATATCAAAATTTACTCTAACCCTTAACTCTAACAATAAGCCTAAAACTAATCCTAAATAGTTAAACATCAGATTTAAATCTATAAGTTAATAACACCAGTGACAGGCTATAAAGGTCGAAATTTACCATGAGGTATAATAATTACGAAATTGTAACAGGATCATGTATGTACCAGGTGTCCCAAAAAATGGTTACATGTAGAAAAATGATCGTTTGCCAAAAGTATAGTAGTTGGAGATTTCAAACTTAGCATGATCTATGATAGATACCTCTGCTAGATTTTTGCAAAACTTTAATATCGCAGCATTGTTATTTTTTGAGTTATCAATAAAGATAGATACCTATGTCGGAAACGCATTTTTTCAAAATTTAACAAAATCGGAAGCATGTTCATTTAATGTAATTTTAACCCTCGTCAACCTCGTTTCATCCCCATTGAACTTGATGTTCACAGTCCCAAACTTAGGTTGTGTTATACCATAGTATAGGGTAGGCTTTTTTCTTCCCATTGATAACAAACTCATAAAAATTCGACAAGCTGTTACGTAATTATGACGTCATAAACTACTACATGTGTAAAATTATGTTGAAATCTCATTTTGGGCCAAAAATGGCCTCCGATTCAAAACTTTGCTATTTCTTTTATTTCTAAATGTCGATTGGACTTTTGCCACTAAATAAAGAAAATTATAATACAATCATGTCCTGTAAGTTTAAGATTATTTTTACAAGATTTACAAAAGTTTGCAGAAGTTTAAACAGTTAAAGAATAATGTTACCATGACAATTTGATTGTGCCTTATGCGTATTCATCAACTTTCACGCCATAACTTGATTGACAGGTTCAATTTAAACAACTCATTCTGGAATGCATGGAATGCTGGTATCACTAATTTGCATAATAGATATAATAAAATAGAGTTCAATCATTATTCATTAAACGCTATATCAAATTTGGTTTGATATAAAGTCTGATCATGATCATTTAGAAACAATGCACATTTAAAATATCACGAAACGTGTATGCTTATTGTTTTGTTGATTTTTGAACAAATGCGTTTCAATAACTAATAATGATGTGATATCAAAATTTCACGAGTATCTAAAAGAGGGTTGTAATATAATTTGTGCAAAGTTTCGTTTCTCTAACTACTATAGTTTTAGCACGAGGCTATTTTTTCTAAATGTAACCATTTTTTGGGACACCTGTTGTATGGTTTCCGTTTACAAGATACACGTGCAACGATTTGAAACGATATTGTGTGCTTTAAAAGGTCGATTGATTGAATTGTTTTCACATACTTGTATTTTCATATCACTTGTGAATATATTGAGCAAATATGTTTTTTTTTTTAATTCTTTATTTTATAAATTGGAAAATAAATCTAAATTTAGCTAATATTTCGATAAGATTAGTAGTAGTATTTTTTTCCTTCCATCTTTCTTAAATTTTATTTAGGGATTTTTTATTTTTTAATCCTTAGTGCTGAAAACTAAGTCAGCAGCCAGGTCATATCATCAGAAATGTTTTATCATGTTTCAACAATTTTAATCCTGATGTAATAGTTACAAGTCTTAGTAACTGCGATAACCAGTGTCTTATGTCATACAGAGTGATTAAAGAAATTCCATTTGATGATCAGTTAATATTGGTATATATATGTTAACCTATAAAAATGATATTTCGTGGGCCATGATATAGATACGGACTCCCTTACCTGTATATAAAATGAGGTAACCAGCATAATCCAAAAAGCACCACGAGTACTAGCACCGTGCGAGCAAGCCGTCTCCTCGCGCGCACCTGCTTAGAAGCCTGACCAGTGTCTCCTAAGCCTTCACCGGGCATATTCAATGAACTCTCCAATAACCTCAGTGCTATCATGACATAGTATATTGATATAATAATCAAGGGGAAAATGAACATGAGAATGCACCGGAAAGTTTCATGGATCCTGGCCATTCTGGTGTTGTGCGGGAGATAGAAGCAATACTTGAATGGTGGATAGCTGTCATTGACATAGGACAGGATAAGGGATGGGATAGACAGCATAAAACTCAATATCCAGATGAAAATTGCCACAGAAATGATGACTAAACCAGCGTGAGATTTCCTTCGATGCATGGGTTTGACAATAGCCGTGTATCTGTCGTAGGACATAGCTGCCAACGTGAATACAGATACGCCTTCGGACATTATTGGAACTGCACTCGTGAACTTGCACATTGCACTCCCGAATATAAAACTATCATGGAAATATGATGTCACTGTGAATGGAACGGAGATGAGAAGAAATAAAAAGTCTCCTAGACCTAGACTGGCTATCAGAGCATTAGGCACATTGCGCATCTCTCGATTCAATATCACTATCAATACTAATGTTGCATTGCCAATCATTCCAACTGCTCCAAACACCACAAGAAAGGCAACCTGAAGGTACGTGGATATATAAAATCCATCTTCGTCTTCATATCCATCAAAAGGGGTCGACGTGCCTGTACAACCCGACTGGTTGCTCAGATTAGAGTTGCAAGCTATTAGCTGGGGTATTATAGACGTGGTAGTCAAAGTTACATTTGGCCAGGCATATTTGTGAATAGCATCCGAAGACATGTTTTAAATCCTTTTCACAGCTAAATCTGGTCCCAAGGAATTGGAACGTGTTGCTGACTGATAAGTCTGGGTACTAATGACTGAGAGTTCATTTCTCCTGTGTAAAACGTCTTTAGAATGGATCAATCACTCGCTGGCTGTCAACTAATCGAGTCACGTGATGACGGATGTCTCGCAATTGTAAACTGTTTTAAGCGCTGCAGATAATCATTTGCCCATGATTGAGGTTTCAACTAGATTCAAAAGTACGGTGATCTTGGAACAGCGCCTCTCTTGTGTGCTTTTTCACATACTTTACACTGTAGTATCGTTACCCGGAGTGCACTCTAGAATATCATTTATTTGATATGGTTTACTTGTACGTAAGCTGTTTAAAGCGCTACAGATTGTCGTCTTGCTATGATTTCCGTTTAACATTGTTTAAACTAGATTCAAAAGTACGGTGATTGAGAACAGCGCCACGTGTGTTCTCATTTTTATCAATTCTCAGTGGTTTACTGTAAAAACAATGTATAACTGCGTTATCCGAAGCGTCATTTTGTATTTAATTCGTTTGAAATGAGTTTATAGTTGCTGATTGCTACAATTACTTTCCTCTCGTATTGTAGTTATTTCTTCTAGCATTAAAACCTTCTAGTACTTGTAGTTATTTCTTCTAGCATTAAAACCTTCTAGTACCTTTAATTATTTCTTCTAGCATTAAAACCTTCTTTATCTTTTTTTTTTTTATTTTTTATCTTGCATGCATTTAATAATGATTTTATTTATTTTTTTATATATCGTGCAATATGACAGAAAACATTTTCGTCTACGTTTTCTGTTTATCTGTTGCCAAGTAACAAATAAGTGCCAGTGAGTAAAGACAAATTTGAGTTAATTACTTTCATATTTAAATTTGTGTGTTACGAGTCTAGCAATTTAGTTGCAGCTCTGTGACATGATCAATTCTCATCTTTCAATGTGTAATACTTTCTTTTCAACTTTCAATTGGAAGACCAGTATCTAAGGTAGTTTGAATTAAAACAATTATACAGTAATGATAAAAATAAAAAGGGTAAATTAACCATTCCAAATAGTCAAAACTTTAGAGCTAAAAGAAAATATACGTAGATATGCTTAACACGAAATGAAAATAAAGATACTTTTGTAAAGAAATTCTTCACTTTTGATTTGCCGCTCATTCTGTGTAAGAAGAAGGTCTCAAATGCTTTGCGTATACGGCTGATATTGATTTACACACATAATCTAAGAAGTTATTCTATAAAGGAAAAAGAGAATTATCCCCGGATTCGTTCAACTCAATGGATGAATAGGAAACAAACATAAAGGCCCGTATTCCAGAAAGATGTTTAGCTAAACCATTGTTTAACTGAGCATCAACTGTCCAGGAATGATACGCATCATTGCAGCTTTCAAGCAGAACAGTTGACGAGAAATAAAACCTTGATTTAGCTAAACACCTTTCTGGAATACGGGCCAAACTGTTTAGATTTTATGTAAATTTATTAGTATTCTATCATATAGAATAGTGATGAAAAGGTTATATTAAGATTATTCGAACTGCACAGAAGTTTGGACATCATAACAGTGTAAGTCATTTAGTCCGGCGATGTAGAGGTTTCTGTGATTAAAATCAATAGTTAAGGCTAAAGTATAGCAAATTATATTACTATACCTCACAAATGTTTATTAGGCAATTACGATTTACAATTGTCCATTTTCTGCTTGTACCCGTAACTCCCAATTGCGCGTGATGATTAATCGTGGAAAAAAATGAATAACTAACGCACTCCTCGCACTCCTGCTATCACATTGCTAATTTATATTTGGCATTCATACGGTGGCCCAGAAATAATGTGCACATTGTAAAATGTAATTGTGAAAACTAGATTTCAGATAAAGTCCGACTAAACGCGAAATATGTATGAGGTGTAGTAGAACAAATACAACCTGGTTTATTTCGGGAAATTGTAAAACTTCTTGATCCTCGGTTTTTGATGCCTCCGTTTCGCATCGGGAAGTAGTCACCCGCATTCAAGACCTCAGGATCAGTAGATTATTAGGTGTTGTTGAATAAAAGACGTAGGTGTGTGTAGGCGTATAATCAGTTGCAATCATGAATCCTAATCAACACTATTGTACTTTTTCGAAACAAATTAATTTCAGATAATCAGTTAGACTTGGCGATGTTCGCATTTTAATTCATTTTCAATGATACTTCTAATTAATAATGGACATAATTAGTGACCAAATTGTATGTATAATAAATATAATTGATCTTTAGGAGATATTAATCACAAATGTTGTGAGAAACTGATCTATAGGAGCAAGTAATTATTCACATGCATCCCACATATATCGTGAGAAAATAAAACCACAAGGAGAAAAGAAAGAATGGAAAAAGGAAAGAATGAAAGAAATCGAAAAAAAGAAAGAGAAAGAAAGAAAGGAAAAAGACAGACAGAAAGAATGATAAAATAAAAGATAAATAAAAATAGAAAGAAGGAGAGGGGAAAAAGACAGGCAGACAAAGAAAGAGAAAGACAAAGACAGGTAAAGAAAGAGAGAGAGATATATAATTAATTTTGATCCAAATCATTATGGGTATGTTATCACTGATGTAGAGGTCGCTTAAAATATAAAACGGTTAATCGTTTTAAACTCATCTGAAAGGTTTTATTTTATCATAAATCGATTCACAAATCATTTATGCGCTGTCCAAAGTCAAAATTTAGCTTACATTAACAGTGACCTGATACCTTTCATAATGTACAGGCCTCGAGGAATATAAATTGGACAATATTCATCACTATGATAAGTCCACAAAAATGATTTCTACAGCTTCAACTAATTTCAAGCGCGACATTTTCGCGCGTTCCAAGTCAAACCGTGATAATACAACTTCGGCCTAGTATATATCTGCATAAAGTCTTATAACTTGTATAAAAAGGACGTTTACTACCTAAATCCAGTTAGTGTAGAAATTATTATCTCAATGTGTAGCAGTTATCCGGATAATAAACGATGTAGGCTTTCTTATAACATATAATTTGCCAGACATACTTTATAGGTTAATCAGATTCATACGGGACATTTAAGGAGCAAAAGTATAAAGGTGTACGTCCTGTCAAAAACACTCTGGGTGACAATTTCAAGATATACAGCTGTTGCGAAAAATGTACTCCTATAATGCATTATTAGGAAAATAAGGAGGTATGTAAAGAACGCCACCCAATGAAAAGCAAACTATTGAAATAATGCAGAAAGAGGGCAGCATTATTGTAACTGAACTTGCCGTTACTTGTCCGTACAATAATAATAAAGGATATCAACGAGAAAATTAATGTTTCTATTAAATTTCTTTTCATAACATATTCAAATTGTACTCTGTTTTAAAGTAAAATGACATCAAGATCACATCTAAGGGTCAAAGTGTTCCGGAGATATTGAAGTTTTTCCGAACATGTTGGTGCTATTTAAGCTACAAGTTTCAAAAATATGTCTTCTAATATTGCCTCAACACAATAGCTAAAGGCCCAAAACAATTCCATGTGGCTTCGCTTTGAAAATATCAGCCGAAATTTGAGGTTATTTGTTCAATTTCACCAAACCATTTGAAACTCATCGGAAAGGTTGTATTTTATCATAATTATATAAATCGATTTACAAATCATTTACGCGCTGTGTCCAAACTCAAAATTTAGCTTACATCAACAGTAACCTGATAAACCTTTCATATAAATGTACAGGCCTTGAGGAATATAAATTGGACAGTATTCACTATGATAAGTCCATAAAATTATTTCTACAACTTCAAATAATTTCAAAGGCGACATTTTAGCACGTTTTGATGACCCTATTTTCAACAGAATGTTAAGCACCAGACTCTTGATCTGAAGGACCAGGGTTCGATTCTGAGGTAGGTATAAAGGTAAATTCTCATGTCTGTAAATGTCATTAAAAGTTAATATGGAACCAATCAATAAATCCCCTCCTCAAGAAAAACTGAAATTCGTTCATTTTTTCCTAAATTTTAATTAATTAAGAACAAAGTGTGAGTTCCAACAACTTAGTAATTTTGAGTTACCCGAACTTAAATAAACTTGTTACTGTTAACTTAAAATAAAACTTATGGTAATTACTCAATAAAATCAAGTGTAACCCGGTCACACTTAAATTTATTGAGTAAATGCAATGAATTTTTTTGAGTGTACATTTTTGTAAAAAGACTTGAAAAAAGTACTATTTTTGAATCAAATAAGTTTATTTAGGGAGATGTGATGTAACTGACGCAGTTGAAATTATCGAAACTTAACACCATACTATAACTCAGATAACAATTTGTATTTTTTTAGAAAAAAACTTGTTAATTCTAGTTACAAAAGTACTCATCAACCTCAATTACCCTCTAGTAAATCTTTGTTGTCTCATTCCAAGTCCAACCGTGATAATAAAACTTCGGCCTAGTATTTGCAAAAAGTCTTATTAGACTACTTGTATAATAAGGACGTTTACGACCTATATCCATGCAGTCATAGTGTAAATGTCAATGTATAAAAATTATTATCTCAATGTGTAGCAGTTTACTCGGATGATGAACGATGTAGGCTTTCCTATATGTTGCTTTATAGGTTAATCAGATTCATACTGGACATTTAAGGTCCCAAAGTGAATTTGGTGAAATCTGGGAAAAGAGCAAAGGTATTATTCAAAATATAAAGGTAAGTGCACTTGTATGTCCTGCGAAAAACACTTTGGTGACAATTCCAAGATATACAGCTGATGCGAAAAATACAAGTGCATCTTGTTTCCTTGAGCAAGAAACTTCTTACTACTTGCTCCGTGGTACAGTCACGTAAAGCCGTGGGTCCCCTGTACGAATAATAGACTCCTTCATGCATGGGGTATGCATGTTATCATGCAAGTACTTGTATCATTGATTGATTGATTGATTGATTGATTGATTGATTATTAGGAAAACATAGGAGGTAGGCTATGTAAAGAACGACATCTAATGAAAAGCAAACTATTGAAATAGTGCATAAAGAGGGCAGCATTCTTGTAACTGAACTTACCGTTACTTTTTCCATGTAATAAGAGATATATTATATACTTTTCTATTTACGCAAGAAATTTAAAAACTATATAGATGATTTTTTTTTTTTCAAATTCAAACATCGAAACAAAATGTAAATAAAAACAATTTAAATAATTGTAAGGGTTTTTTTGGAGCATCAAGTACATTGTGTAGATCGTTACCTTGTGTTGTGATTTATGCTAATTTATTTTGTTTGATGAGAGAAGGCATGATGGGGTGTTGCCTTTCGTTATGCATACTGGCGTAAAAAATATGAACTAAAAGTACAATATAAAAGTAAGGCCAAAAAAAAAAAGGTTTGTCTCAGAAACCCGCGCGCATTGCTATGTGAAAGTGAATTTAGCGCGGAGACCTACGCGCTTGCCCTCTTTTTTTTCTCGATAGAAATCCAGCGATCGACCATCGTCCAAGTTTCTTTATGTCTATGGCGACCGAAGCTAAATGATTCGCGGAAGCTTCTGTTAATGAAAAGTTTGAGTACCAGCGAACCATGTATACACGCTTTGCATGCTGGGAAGGTCGTTACAAAATGGCGATCTCATGAAAACACTGCAAAAAACGGAGACAATATGCAAAATAAATACACTTAATCATTTCGATTTTTAGTATTAAACTTTATTCTAAATTCAAGCGAGATTTATTTATTTATAACTTTTTGGTTTCGTTATTTGGTCTACCGCATACGTGTTGAGTGACAGTGGCGGTGAATTCACACTCGTAAGTTGGGCGATCAAAATTTTAGAGTGTAAATCCCAAATATAGCATAGCTATTTTTCTTTAAAAAAAGAATAAAAAAAATAAAAAATCGCATAGCGCATAGCGTTTTTGCAAATGGTTTCTGAGACAAACCCTTTTTTTCTTTGGCCCAATGGAGACAATACTTATATGAACGTTACAACATTTGAAATAGAGGCGTTAACTAACCTCTCTGAGGTAGAAAGATTAAAGATTTAAACAAAAATAACATTTTGACAAACCATAACTTCTTTTTTGAAAGTCGGGTAAAGTTCATCGATGTGACACATTAATCCTAATAACATGGGTATTTCCACAACTTTTAAAGCTGCTCATTTCATCATTATTATTACACCTAAATACACAGATTCACACCGTGTTTAATATTCAACTGTGGATCAATGACATCAATCACACCTGTAATGCACTTTATGTTACGCCACTCAATTACATTTTTCAAACTTCAAAGTATAGGTGGCGGTTCAATGACGTCACGAATTCTGTTGATCGAAATAAGCTGGTAGGTATAACAGCAAGAAGCGTAAGTTTGGATATGTAGAGATTCTAACCCTGAAATAAAAAGTCATTCGATGTTCTAATCTTGAGATATTGATGAAGATGCAACATCATGTCTTTTCACATTTTGGATCAACACATAATGTGTCTATGAGCTTAGCAATGGCACCAAACTTCATATGCGATATCTTGCTTTCACATTTGCACTTGTTTCCTTCTTTTTTTTTTTTTTTTTTTTGATAAAATTGGATCCTTCTCGTTAATTGATTTGCGAATCGACCTCTAATAAATATTAATGTCAGTATATCTCCAAGCTTTCATTCTTGTTGCATCAAAAATGGCCAGGAAATTTGGAAGCTAGAGTTATCGGAAGATTTCAATCTGGAATTTACACCCCAAGGATGCGTTCGATTGCAATGCAACTAGGTATGATGTCTTTTACTGTATACTTTTATAAGATTATAAGTCATGAATTGTTCAAACAAAGTGTAACCTACCACTAAATTGTGAAAAACATTTTCAAAAAAATATTTCTCAACATAAGGTTAAATATGTGCTCATATTACAAGGACACCAATTATACAAATGATACTGACATAATACAGGGTGTGTAAAAATTGTACAGGTGTTAACTGAAAAAATGTTTGTTGATTTTACTC